>JAQIYI010001591.1:0-11483 GCA_034700265.1 Polyzonium germanicum
TATTTCTTCCGAATTCCACGGTTGCCAGGCTTGATGATGCAAACATTAACTAGGCCTAACCATCTTCTTCTTCTTCTTCTTTCAACAGTAGCAGCATATACGCCACCATGCAACCATGCGTTAATACGCAGTAGAGCCGCCTAGGGATACCACGGTCGCGTTCCTCGACATGAAACCATGTCAGAAGGTTTGTCACTTCGTGGTTCGTGGTGAGGTCAGTTCCACGTCGAGCAACGCGCACCCCTGAGAGGGAACCAGAGACTATAGAATATAAACTCTGTGGGGAACCGCGTGACCAATTGGTCAACATTGTCATTTGGTCACGTGCTTTAGCCAAGGACAAGGAAGTAATTTACAATGCGATGAGTGTTGTAGCGGAGGACCTCCAGATGGCGCTGTAGTAGTGATCCTCGTTAATTGTTAGGAAAAACGTCGAAAGTTCCATTTTATGCCACGTTCTCCACATTGGCGCTGTTCAAAGAGTTGCGCAAAATGCCGAGTAATTTTTCTAGGCTTCGCTTTTTCGCCGCTAGGAGCGCTGCCGTTCTCAATGAACAATCTGTTTCCCTTTCATGGCAAGTGCTCAATTAGAGAGTGTTTTCCTTTCAAGGTGGCTAGCAGACGAACCTAATTTCCGGTTTACAATGGAGTATAGTAGGCAATGCGAGTCACGCAACTTCTTTGCGTTAGTTGCAAAAAAAGATGGCGGCCAAGATTAACTAGATTAACAGACACCGCAATGTTACTCAAGCTGCAGGATGGTGAATTCAGCAACGTGTACGTGTAAACTTAGGCCTACTGAAGTTAGATTCTGATCATCAGTTCGAATAAAAAGCATATACAAATGCAGTCGAGAGATTCACACATGGTAAAAGCGAGTGCGTGTCTGGCAGATTGGCAACTCTGTAAATCGGTAATCCCACCCCCAACATTGCGACATTCCCCCAACACCCGTGCCGCATGAAACCGTACTTCCCTACGGGAGACGAAAACTATCGAGTGGAGAGCTTTTGCTTTCATCGTTCCACTGAGCCGTGAACACTCACGGCTGCCATTTAATTTGGCTTTTGGCGTCGATAGGCCTATACTGTATGCGTGCATGGGCCGCCTACATTGCAGGAATAACACCATGAAAATGGCACTATCCAATAGATTCCCACAAGAAAAGAAGAAATATGTGCGCAAAATAAAGATGGGTAGAAGAAATCGACGCGAAAAGTGCGATCAGTGGGCTTTTTATAGGTGTAAACGCGTAGGCCATCCGTACTTTACGAAAACACGTTGACTCACTGCAATTATCATCATTGTCTCGTGTTAGCACTGTTTGCCCCACTTTGAGGGAAAGCGAATGCTAATAAAATTAGGCCTCATTTGTTAATTAGCTCGAGCAGTAAATTAATAATTTACAAATGCAGCGCAAAGCGTATAATTAGGCCTAGCTCAGTTCGCTAGGTTAAACAAGTCGTTGGGGAGATTGACGACGATTGGTTAGCTACAGTAAATGTGGATCAACGAGACTGATTAGACGCTACATAATTTTAACGACTTGAGCCTTGAGAACGCATAACGAACGATTGTAAGCGCTTTAAGGTGGTTCCACATGGACGAACTGCAGCGAATTTCGCGGCGAACTCCAGCGAATTTTGACGTCATGCCGCGAATAACCATTTCAAATGGGACGCGGTCTGGCCAGCGAATTCTCCAGCGAACTATGATGTCATTTCCTGCTATCTGCAGGAATATTTCCCCGGAAAAACACCAGCTGATATCCGCTAAAAAAATCCGCTGTTTTGATTGGCTGCAGAAGGTGCGGCGGAAGTAGGCACGAGGCAAAAGCTAAAGTTGGTGATCTTTCCGCGAACAGCAGCGAACTCGTTCGCTGGCGTTCGCCGCGAATTCGCTGCTGTTCGTTGGCGTTCGCCAAGAAATTCGCGGCTGTTCACTAGCGTTCGCGATGGTCACGTGACACAGTTTTAACGGAAATTCGCTGGAGTTCGCGTGAAATTCGCTGGAAAATTCGTCCATGTGGAACCACCTTTACTGCGCAAATGAGCCTAGGGCTCTAATTAGGAGACAGCAAAGTGAGGACTTAGGTTTCAAATCCTAATTGGGAATTCCGTGGGAAATCAGGAAGAAAAAGAAAAACTAAAAACTCTTTTTACTTCTTTTTTTTTTTGCTTTGAGGTACGACGACATGCAAATATTCAGCTGAAATCTTGTTTCCTTGGAAACAAGATTACAAGATTATAAAATAAGGCGTTTTCGAGGGGGAGTGGGTGGGAGGATTTGCGATATTAACGAATTCACTTTATGTCTGAAACGCGGAAATCGAGTGAGCATAAAGGCGGAAGAATTACGCCGTACATGTAAGAGGGCCTTTAGGCCTGGAAACATTTGAATATTTCATCCAATAATCGCGCCTCGCTTGGCCAACATGAAACAGAATTAATCAGCTTCCAAACTGCAAAAATAAGCCTAGAAATCTGAGTAGAAAATCTGCTTTATAAAATTCTAAAGGAACTAACACGTTGAGGCGCTGGCACTTTTTGTACTTATTCATTTATTTATTTATTCTTTTAACCACATTATCGCAAAGCTGGGTGGTTTTCGCTAAGCGCCAACTAGGCCTAATCGCGCTAAGCTATTTTCATGTTGAATTCAAGTCTAACCCCATCGAATCGCGTTCGATTAACTTGTTTGCAACTTAAGATCGGCTTAATTCAACTTTGCAAAAAGAACGAATCAACTTGTTGCAAAGTTGAAATAAGCCGATCTTAAGTTGCAAACAAGTTAATCGAACGCGAAATTTAATAAAAAAAAAAAGTTGAAATCAGCTTTCAACAACCAAATGGAAACGCACAGATTCTGAGATCGCCGCCATCTTGAAAGTCGCAAGCGATTTGATAACAAAAATAAATCGTGCCGAGTTGAACGCGACTAATTGCAGTCAACATCTCGAACGCGATTAGTTTTTTTTCGTTAACGATCGCAAAAAAAAAATAAAAACCAATAAAAATACCCAACAAAATAATCGACTAAATAAAATATAAAAATGGCGGATAAGAATTTACGGAGATGCGCAAAGTTATTTTAGCTTCAAGATTTGCAGACATTGTACGCATTTTATATTTTATCTGAGGAAAAAAGATGGATTCTCGATTTTAGATGGAACAGGGTAGGCCTACGCACATACATCGTGCACCATATGTGATATGCCCCACACTATAGGCCCATAAACATAGTCCTAAATAAATATTCGGAGTTTTTTTTTCTTCCTTCTTTAAAAAACTTACATAAATTTTTCTTTCTTAACCGGGTCGTTTAAAATCGTCTTCCTTCCTTCCTTCGTGACCGTAGTCGTAATGACGTAATCACACAAGTTCGGCTGGAAGGAAAGGAAAGGAAAGGAAAGACGAGATCCCCCTCACGTTGAAGAAGAAGAAAGAGATGAGTAGGCCTACGACCGCCTGCGATGACTTCGATCCGCCGAGTTGCAATTGCATCTAGATTTCCTGCAGAAGATGTCTTATGCGCATATGCGGAGCAATAGGCCTATACAGTCATTACACATCTTGCCAATACATTGTGGAGTCATAGGAGGCCTAACTGACATTGTAAGAACTCTGCGCGCGCTCAGCTGCACACAGACAAAAAATGAAAGATGGACATCAAAATGTGAAGATCTGAGCCTATTTTCGTCTTGATTTCGAGTGTTTAAGCCTACGAACTTACATCAGTATTAAAAAGCAAAAAGAAAAAAAGAAAAAAATGAAATAAAAAATAAAATGATTTCCTCAAAACCAACGGATTTCTTTTTATCACAGGTCTTATCTGTTCTATTCAGAAGCAGAAAACCCTAGACTAGACTTAAAGAGGGAAGCGGGACACCGAATTTGGCATTTTTTTAGTTTTAGGTTTTCCCGTTCACTTTAGGCCCCATTACTAAAGAAAATATTTAAAGGTATTTTTTTCCGCAATCTACACCGTGGTTCAGGATTAAACAATAAGCCAGATTTAATTAATGATATAATAAATCTGGCTTAGTTAATCCTGGGCCACGGTGTACATGTAAGCCTATATGTACATTTGTAGCATTTATCTAAAAAAATAAAATTGCCGACCATCACTTCCGGTGTTTACCGCAAATATGTGTTTCGTCGAGATGCGCCACGTGGCACTCTCTGGCGTCTCACGTGACACACGTCATGCGCGCCTTCGATCGCAGGTAGACCTTAATGGATTAAAAGCGGGGTTCCGGGTCTGTTAAATTCAAAATGGCGCCTCCCATGTGAGAAGCGTAGAAAATGAAAAATAGCGACATACAATATAAACATTATGGTTGAAATATCGTCGAATAAGGTGTGTCATCGAACCAACGGTGAGTTTTTATTTTGAAAATCGGTGTCGCTTCATCCTTTAAATTGATTACACAGTGGCGCCATCGAGCGGATAGGCTCACAGCGTTATTTTTACATTAATCATCAGGCGTAAAGTGTTCATCGTCGAAGAGGTCGACGTCTACAGTGGATAACAAGAAATTACTGAATAATAAAATTAATAACACGTCTAATCCAAATTTCAAGAGAGCGAATTATAACAGAATTAATGAAGTAGTAATTCAAACTAGGGCTTAAGTCGGTGATACTGATAAGCAGATGAGTATATCGTTAGGCACAGGTCTACGTTTACATCGCGAGTATTTTGAGCATAAAACGAATTTAGACCTAGAGCAGAAAGAGCTTAACCAAAAATGCGCAATTTGCTCGCGCATTTCCAACGAGATTGATCAATAAAGTGGAGAATTTCAAAATGGCGGACACAGTAAAAGTATAAATTCGCGCGATGCTTTAAAGGTTGCCTTTTATTTTATTCTATTTCATTTTATTTCTACACACATCAGACTTTGGTGGATTTAGGCAAGTCCTATGTGACTGCATATAGGCCTACACGCGCCGCAATAAATAGGCTTATGAGGCGTGAAATATGCGAAAACAAGCTAGACATTGTGCAAGGGCCCAGAGAAGGAGAAAGAAAGAAAGTAGGCCTAGGACCTGCGCGCCTTGAAGTCTTGAACGAATCACACGCTTTCATGGTCGTTAACGGAAATTTGCACGATTTGTTCTTCGAGCGGAATTTCCACTCATTCATCAATATCGCAGTTTTATCATCCGTGCTGCAAACATTTCATTCGAAAGAGAAAAGAATATTAAAAAAAAAAACCCCGCCGCCATTTTTCAAGTTTATTGCGGGCCTCGGTAGATGGCGCTGATTTCACACTCTATGGGTTCTATCATTGTAAACAACTAATTACGTTCAGGAAAAGTTGAATGCAATCAAATATCACTAAAAAAAAGTCAAATTTCTTGTATATTCATTACCCTTTAAGGGTTTTCAGACGTTTCATCCGAGATTAATTGGTTGGCGGAGCGAGCGAAGCGACAATCTGAACTTATTTCTGTAATTTCTAGCAACGGTCTTTGATCAGAATTGAGATGAATTCATCCAAGTTGAACGCGATTAGTTGCTTACTCGGTTTGCGAAGCTAACTTTCATGCTCAGCTTATGTAACTTCGTTGCAGGCGTTACAACCATGTTTTGCATGCGATTACGTCTGCGTTGGAAATTTTTCAAGAAATTTTTGTTTTATGACGTCATGGAATGCGTCTAGCCAATTAGAGGAGGCCATGACCATTAAACATCAGATGTTGTACATAGTCATTAATAGATGGCGGCACCGTTCTTGGTTGTTTGTCTTGCTAGTTGGCCTCTTATTTTGGATCAATTTGCACAGCCTTGCATGCGTTCCAAACATGCAACGCGACGCATGCAACGGAGTTACATAAACTTAGCATAAGAGAGGTACATAAGCCAACAGTAGCTCTAGCTCACGGCAGAGTGCAAACACTAATGCGTGTGCGCGTATAACGAGCGCGCATGCGCAAAATAAAAACATGGTTCATTGGTTCAGTCTGTATGTTGCCATGCCATTTGGCCTACGTGACTACTTAACCGCGCGGTTCATTGAGATCATCTTGTACATTTTTCATGCGCATTTCCATGCACATTGCATATTAGTAATGTTACACATTACATTGTGCAGAAATGTGATCCAGATTTGCTGGTGCATTGCAGACTCGGTCTGTTACCAACGGCTCATTCAACAACAATAGGTTGATCATCGTCAACCGAGCGATCGACGGCCAGACAAACGGACTGACAGATCCTAACTGACGGACAAAAAATGCACAATACGCATCGTAAAGCAGTGAATTTATATTTCATAATATACTGTTAATACGTTGGGCTACGTACCGGTACTCATTACCGTGACTCTAGAAAATGTAACTGAACTCTCCTCACTAGGTGTATAGTATTGTGGCCCAGCAGGATAAATGAAAAAAAAAAAAAAAATTATTTATACTTTAGCCTAAGCCACTTGGAACATAACTTCTATAAAGTTGAAAAATGTTTTGGTTTTTTGACTTTTTTCTTCAACTTATTCATTTATCCCCTTGGGTCACCATTTACAGGGCATACATTGCAGTAGTCTTTGAATGTGCTTTCTGGTTCTCCAAGTAATATTTTTTATGTTTCCCATTATCCCCACGCTAGGCGAGCTGAAGCGCTTAATGTTAAACCACAACCCAGTTCCCTTTAACAGGGGCTGGTCAATGTTAACTCAATGGCTATGTTTCCTTTTAATGGCGGCTATGGGACGACGCTCATTTCCAGTTTACACGGTGTATAGAGCGCCGTTCGCTCGTTGCGCCATCCTGTGACGGAATATCGAAGCTTTCCCATATTGGGCCTTATAGCCTCCTACCATTAGTTCTTCGCTCACTCGGACTCCGGTGGCTCAGTAGGTTAGAGCGCGCTTCAACTTCTGACCGCAGGGGGTTAGGAGTTCGATTCCTTCCTGTATCCCTTGGGTGTTTGTCCTGTCCCTTGGTTCTGCTAGGGCCTACGGGTCTGTAATTTGGTCCACAGGACCTGTTGACCCCGAAATCCTATCATTATCATTATCATTAGAATCTTACGAAATAATAATACAAAATATAGGCCTACGGTAGGGGCTATATTGATCAATAAGATCCTCATATGCACTAAACTTAGGCCTACTGCTATTGAGATTCGGATAAGAGAGGATGTTGCACGCATGCTGGCATAATGGCATCTAATAAGAACCGGGCTTATTGTTACACTAGCGCACAATAAAGAGACTGAGGAGCCAATCACAATAAAAGAATAGGCCTATCTAATATGTGTCTATGCTAGGGGCTACTGGCTGGGCCTGTTTTATGAATTAGGCCTAGAGATCACATGCAACAATGACTACGCTCCTCTTAACCGTTTCACTTGTCTCAGCATTGTGAGGGCAATCATCATCGTCATCGTCATCGTCGTCGTCGGCGTCGGCGTCGTCATCGTCCGCCATGAGACGTGCCGAGTCTCGCGGACCATTACTTAAATTGCATCCGATAAACTGATTAGGCCTAAGGTCTCTTTCTGATGATGTCTACAGTTTAGAGAGAGAGCGACTCTACACTTGGCTGCTGCTGCTGCTACCGACGAGAGTGCCGACGAACGACGATATGACTCCGACAAACGACTTCATAGAAGTTCATACAGAGCGCGCTACCGGTACGTCTAGAAACAAAAGTCCATTGTCTGACAAGATGAAAATGTATGAGAAGAAATAGAAAGAAAGAAAAACAATAATAGAGACTCGTTGGGTAAAAACGAGCCTGCATTTTTCGCAGATAAATCCCCATTGACACTAGAGGGAAGTGAAAATGTCACCTTTAAAGCATTACATTACGCTCCCATTACCTCCACACACTAAGCTACTTCACCTTCGAAGATGACATCTTCAAGATATTAAATCTACAGCCAAGACACGTCTTCTTCTTCTTCTTCTTCTTCTTCTCACGTACACTAGGAATATTAGTCGAAATACTAACTAGTAGTTATTAAATATTAGCGGTAGCCTAGTTAGATTAATTTCTGCTTTGTAAGGAGCATTTTAAGTAAAGATCACTAGGAAAATGACGTTTTATGCCCCGAAAAAAACTGCTAAAATGACGTCATGCGCACTCACGTCTATTAGAAAATGACGTAGTGCCTATTATGCAACGACGTCACGCCTATTAGAAAAAATGACAACGCTGGAGGAAATAAGTGGTGCAAAATTCTGGCCAATTTACTCGCTTAGGCCTACTTCCTGGAAGCACAATAAAATGATGTTTTCGCGGTTAGGATTTAGCCCTATTTTCACATCGCGTCATCTCGTTGTAGGCCTAGGCCATATCGCAACAACATGTGGGTGGAAGCTTGGAACGAACCGGAACACTGAGCATCGTCAATGACAACAACCGCGAAAAATCCGTCGTAAACGAAACCCACAAAATGACAAAGGATAGGCCTAGGCCTAATAAAAAAACTCTTATCGAGCCAATCTTCCGGCCTTAAAACCGTTATAAAACTAGGCCTACGTTGAATAAGGTTAGCTTTTGTATTCAAGAGATCCTCAGTAGGCTAATGTTTTCCGAGTAGATTGCAGACTGATTCCGGAATTGAAGCCGGATGACAGAGATTGAATTACGGCAACTACCGATTCATAATGGGCCTAGGCTAGAAGGTGCTACTGTCGCCGCCATTTTGTTTGAATTTTACGACTTTTTACTGAAAGAAAGCTTTTTGAATGGATTTGGGCACACTTCCGGTAGGCAGCTTGTAAACAAAGTAAGCCTAGATGTAAACAAATAAAAAATGTGTCGTAAGATTAATTGACGTTTAAGCCTACATTTTAAGCTCATTAATTGTAAGAAAAAAAATATTTTTTTTTTCTTCAAATAAATTTCTAGATCTTTATTTTTACTTTTTATCCTCTCCGTTCTTAATTAAGTCGACGTCTTGCAAGATTTCAATTTGCCAGTGACTAATTATTTTAATTAACCCAACACATGCGCAATGACGTAGGCCTGCGTCTACAGGAGCTTATGCCGTATGGTTGCACAGAATATGGATTTCCATAAATTAGCATTCTTGTTGCCTAGACGCACACAGAGTCGCGGTGAATCTGTTTTGAAATTCGCCAAGAAAAAAGAAATAAAACATATAAGAGTAGGCCTACAGTAAGCCCATTTAGACTAGTGCGCCAGGTCACCCCCCCCCCATTAACCAAAAATCTCGATTAGAAAAACCGTGAAGCATAAGTGCATGCAAATTATCGTAATTACTGCTGGCGCCATAGGAGCCCGTCTCGAATAGCGAGCGGCTCGTAATGGAAATCGAAAAAGGTTTTATCAATTAACAAAAAATCACTAAATGTCCTTGTAAACGCTTAAAATTAACCTCCGATTTTCAGAGAGCAGAAATTTGCCCAGCAGAATGCAAACGGCTTGCGGATTAGGCTTATGTATTTTAGACCCATTTAGGCTAGACTAAGATCTCTTGTGAGTGCGCGATCGTTGCAGTGAAGCCGACTTGCAAAAACTCCCCGTTTTGTTTATTTGTTTTTAAATTTATTGAAACTTTGGTCAATAAATAGTTGATGACTAATAATAGTTAACAGTTAGCGTACACGAATTCGTGAAAGGATTCGAAATGAAATTGACGCAAAATTTCCAAGAATTGTTTTTTTCGTTTTGTTGCTTCCTGCTAGGCCTAGTATCGCAGAAATGCATCCTCATTTAGGCCAATTTTCAGATATAGTTTTTATTAGGCCTACACATAGGCTACAGTAGGCTCATAATTGTTTAAAATAGCACCTGATAGTAGAATAACCAGCATACGAATGAATATACGGTTGCAAATGTCTGAATTTAGCATATTTAATATGCTTTCAAAGCGATGAGACACACACACGTATTCAGCTCAAAACACATTTCAGACAAAACCACTGCTTTACAGAGCTTTCACCGTATTAGGATAAATGATGGATACAAAAATATATGCATACGCTCGTATATGCCTAAATGTACCCATTATATCAAGACAAAGACATTTGAATGGTTGGGCCTACTTCGTGTGCGCGTGGTGTAGGCCTATCTATCTGCCTTGCAAATGTAAACTGTACGTCTGTCTGCGTCATATTAGGCCTAGCGTAGCGTTAAACTGGCGCTATCAGACGAATAGAGCCGGAGAGAAAGAAGATGATTCTCATTCAAACCCCATTCTGACTGGCGCGACTTAAATGGAGCATAAAGAAACACGATTAGTTAGAAAGAAGTTGGAAAAAAAGAGAAAACACGCGAGCAGCCATTTTTTTATTTTATTTTAGGCCCAATTTTGAAAAAAAAAAAATAATAATAAAAGGTCCACCTCAATAAATTTTCGAGTGAAATTTGATTAGAGCGAAACAAGTTTTTAAGAATTGGAGCGCATTGCTGAAAGTGAAAGATGTCACAAAGGGCGACGATATTTTATCGAAACTAAGCGACGAGCGCCGTAGTCTTAAGCTGGTTTCACATGGGCGAACTTTTCAGCGAATTCACCACGTGACCACACGTTGGACCAATAGGGGCCCGAGAAAAGTAGTCACGTGATGCGTTCGCTGGCGAATTGGCCAGAAATTCTCTGAAAAATTCGCTCATGTGGAACCACCTTTACAGTAAAATTGAATTGGACACACGCGATTTCACTCGGACAAATGATTAATGACGTCACAGATCAAAGTGAAATAAATACGAGCGTATTTATTTTAAAATTCCTCAAGCAGGCTATAACTAGGCCTAAGTCGAAATGCGAACTCAGGCTGGCACGGCCAAGCTCATAAATAGAGTAAAACAAACGATAAGACCTACGTCACATCCGAGTTAACGTGATGATTGATGATGTGCTTTCTTGCTTAGAGATCTCGAGCAAGATTATCACCTACATTGCATAATGCACTGTAGGCCTATAGGCCTGCCTAGTAGGCATAGTTTTCATAAAATAGGCGTTTAAGAATTATAGAAAAGAGAAGGAAAAAAAAACGAAATCAAGATTAATTGTCCGAGCGAGCCAAGGACTGCAGTTAGTTGGTTGGGTCGTCGCTGGCAGACATAGCGTGCGCTTAGGCCGGAATCAGTAGATTGCAAATCTCATACCTGTCTCGAGTCGAGACAACTTTAGTTACCTCCGGTTATGAAGGGCGATTAGCATTTCAAAATTAGTTGTCATCTGCAGTTGTGCGCCTCTCGATCGTATTAGGCACTCACGGATTTTGACTTTAATCTCCCTTCATAACCGGAAGTTGCTAAAGCTGTCTTGACTCTAGACACCGATCTGTGATTTATTGCATTAGTGATTGCGGCCTTAACACCAGAGTTGGGCAAAACACATGGGCCAAGATGCATTCCAAAAAACATTGTCTTATAGCCTCCAAATATGTACATTCTGTCTTAAAATACATTTTTAAAATATTTTAATATACATGTACTGTACATGTAAACATATATTTTAAAATGTATTTTAAAAATATATTTTAAATAGGCCTACAG
>JAQIYI010001592.1:0-11480 GCA_034700265.1 Polyzonium germanicum
TTTGCCCCCCCCCCCCCCCCCATACCAAATCAGTAATGCAATCCATAACCTACTATCCTGAGGGACACGTAATGGACATCGACAACCTACGAGGGCCGTGTCAAAAGTCTCGCCTCCTCAAACGCAATGAGAGTGAGAGGGGGCGTCAGCCCCGGCCGGCCCTCCCATACACCCAGCAATATAAAAAACCTGAGGATTTTATTTATTCGTCTTCTTTTTAGTTATTTTTGGGAATGTTTGTTTGTTTTTTAAAATAAACTTTTTTTTTACACTTTTTCAATTCTGAACGTGGGCTATTTTAAAAATGGGATTAACCCATGTATGCACCATTTAATATTTTGTGGCTTCACATTATCGCCACTAGGTGCGCTGCGGCTCTCAATGTTAAATTGCCACGTGGTCGCCCTTTCATGGTGGTTTTTCAATGGTGATTCAATGGCAAAGTCCACTTTTAATGGAGGATAGCAGACGACGCTCGTTTCCGGTTTACATGTTGTATAGCCACAGGCAGTCGTTGGGTGGCGCCTGGCCAAAGCACGTGACCGTGTTAACCAAATGGTCACGTGGTTCCACCAGGGGTCTCCCCCCCCCATGGCACCTCAGGGATACCGACTGTGGAGTAGGGTGAATGGCCAAAAAAATCTGACCATCGATATACCAGTATCGAAATGGAAATATCGATATCTTTAATGAAAATATCGATATCTCGATCTGTGGGCAACGACAAACGACCTCTCGAGTCCGCTACAGTTTATCGCTCGAAAGGTCTGCTTCATGGATGACACTGTGAGCCTTACTTTTGGAACGCCCCTTGTTTGGTTTTTTATCTCTGGATTTGCGCCCCGCTCACTCGACGCCATTTTCTTTTCTTTTGTCGAGAGATGAAAATGCTCTCATGCGTTGCGAACTGTCGCGCCCGCGCCCTGTGCCATCGTGCGGCACAGTGTCAGTCTCCAAGGCAACCAATTGCCGACGACGTACGAATGGTTTAGGCCCCCTCAGCAGCCCCCCACTCAAATCAAGGCTGCGACAACACGAGCAGTTTAGGCCCACTGACAGGCTGCGCCGCTAGAGTGTGTGCGCTCAATGGCGGCGTTGTCGTGCTTCGTGAAATCCCTTTTCACGCAAGGCTAGAAACGCAAACGTTTCCACGGAGGCCTTAAAGAGCGCATTAGGCCTACTTCCCATCTCTCCATTGCCAACTGACAAACACTACGTGTATTGAGGGCCTAGCAGACTACTTAGACCCACTTAGACGCGAACACGCGTTACTTCCGCCTCAACTTTAGGCGCCCACTTGTGGGCCAGCTAGGCCCGGTGTCCCATTTTGCCCCGGTTTACCCCCACGCTACCGCTAACCGTGCCGTAGAATATCGATATTACTAGCCGGAAATACTGGTGTCGACTCCGAATTTGGGAACCGATGCCTGGAATCTCACCGATGTTCAACCGAAATCTATTTTTCGTCCGCACACCGCGTGAAAGGTGGAAACTGACAACTATAAACGGAAACGGAATTTTGCACCGCCGGATTCGGTTTCCGTTTCTAGTTTCCGTTTTTCAACAATTTGCGCTCGCCTTAAATGTCTTTCATTAATTTGCTAATTCTTTAAAGAACCTTTTTGAAAGGCAATTTAGCTTCTGTTTGCGCAAGGGGCTCGTGCCCGCGCGTGGGGGGGCGCGAATATTTGCATAATTATACGAAGCCCGACGGTTGTTTATCGGGAAACTCTTTAGGCCTTTAAACGCTTCTGGGTTGCTGGCATGGCTCACTAATTATTGTCTTTGTTCGCCCTGGCTCTGATTAAGCTACCGGCTCAGCCCGGGCAACTTGCCAAATTGATTGCTCCACCGTAAATCATCAGCAGTGCGGGACGAGAAAACAGATCGGTGCGTGACGTCAGCGCACCTTTGTAGTCAGCGGCGGCGGCGGCGATCTTTCCGCTCTAATCTTTCAGCCGGGAGTTGTGCTGACCGGAAGTGGCTGGGTTCTCGCAATTCTGTCATTTCGGCTTCTGCCTTGTTGTCTCCATCGGAGCGCGCTTCCGGCTGCCGAATCAAAGGACTGTTTCAATATTTGATCAACAAACGTTTCATTTGATTTACGATCTCGCCGAACAAATGCCGGCATCACCGACAGTTAAGCTGATTACGCGTCGCTCAAGTCAGGGGGCGGGGCTTAGCCAGCTGGCGGGAAAAGCGCAGCGTCAGCGCTAGTCAACGTGCAACGTATTAATTGCGCTGTTAAACGCCCAAGGTGACACCTTCAGCGTCTGCCTAATTCTTACGTATCAATTTGGCAAATTGAAGATGGACTTCAGCTTCAGCTTTAACATTAAAATCAGTTAAATCGTCACAGATCAGCTTCAGTTTCAGCGTGACGTGTATATAAGCTTAAAACATCTTACGCTTCAGCGTCTGCCTAATTTCAATTGAGCAAAATGATGGATCCCAGCTTAGTTATCAATTATCAAAACGTCATCACCTTCAGCTAAAGCAGGGAAACCTGGTTTCAGCGTCCGAATTGTACATTTGAGCTCTAAGCAATAATCTGATAAATTACGCGCCTATATGAAGTTGAGCTCGAGCGTCAGCTTCAGCTTTAGCTTGAGAGCATAGTGAAGTTGCACGCCGTCTACGATCCTCAGCTTCAACTGCGAGTGGGCGCAGATTATAAATTGGCGTTCAGCTTCAGCCTAGAAGCTCAGCTTCAGCTTTAGCTTAAGAGTGTAGCGAGGTTGCGCGTCGTCTTCGATCAGCGCCATATCAATCATCGGCTTCAACTGCGAGCGTAGATTCGAGTTGAGCTTCAGCCTAGCAGCTCGGCTTGAGCTTTAGCTGAAGTACAGCTCTCACCTTGACCCGCTTTCTTGCACGTCGACCTACATCCCCCGTTCACCTGCTGGCGGCGCCGGGGTGGCTCCCTGTGGGCCTCATCAGAGCGCCGTTCTCAGAAGCCCGAGAACCGTGCTCAAGAGTGCGGCTCGGCAACGCGGCGTGCGTCGCCGTAACCAGGCAACGCCGCGGAGCTGCATGAGTCGGCGGCAAACTACCTCCATTGGTTGCGTACACTTTGTCAGCGTTGATGCCAATTGTGCCGATCAGCACCTCGCAAGTTCCTGGAAGGCGCGTCTGCCCTGGGTTAGCAGCAGGCTGATCGAGCCAGATCATCGGAACCGAACCAGTGCGTGACAGCCGGCGAGCAAGCAGGCAGCCAGCCAGCCCCACTGGCTTCATGCTCGACGTCGATTAGGCTCCAATTAGGCCCAGGCTAGTCTAGATCTGAAACGGCGTAATCTGAATCCGGATCCGCGTCATCCCGAGTTTATCTTCCTTCTGCAAGTTCAACTTGGCCTAGTTGGCCTCTGGATCCGACCCTTGATTGGGCATGACACCGAACCCTTGATGTGTTTTGATTGTCTAACGACGCACTTTGCTGCTGCCAATAGCAGTGCCAGCTGAATCCTAATCGGTTAATCCAAGGTGTCTGCCATGAGTGCGTCAGAACTCAAGAGAGTCACGAAGCCAAGATCGAGGACGTCGAGGGTCATCAGCGATTGGGCCTAATGGAGTAGCTGCGACTACGCACGCAGTCCGTCAGCCGCGTCGATCCATCCACGTGTTGCACTCGGCGGCAAAGGAAGTCCAGGGTCTCGCTCTTGATGCAGATGGGCTGCCGGGATGGCCGACCAGGACCAGCAGCCGCCATCGCCATCGCACCCACATCCGCACGCCAAGGTGTTCAAGAAGTGCAAAAGCGCCACCTTCCAAGTGGACGGATGCTCCTACACGATAGGTAGGGCCAGGATTCACCGCAAAAGCTAAAAATATCAATTTCAGGTCGAGCAAATATGTGCGCGTCCGAAGCGAATCTTAGCTCGGCTGCTTTTATGCTGGGCGCGGACACAGTGTAAAAGCTAGAAACGCGAATTCGTTGAGCAATTTGCTTTAGCTTTTAGTGTGAATGTTTAAAATACAATAAAAATCATCGAAAACTAGTAAAATAAAACTAGCCAAGCTAAGATGTGCGTCGTATCTCGGCTTGTCTGGTTTTATTTTAATTTCACTTGTTTTTTTATTCTATTTTAAGAAGAGAAACTTCATCTATTTCAAAACAAGCTAAGATATGCAATTTGCTACCGATTGTAGATTTAGCTTTTAAAGCGCGTTCACAGAAAAGCTAAAACTATCTCCCTGAGTGCCAAAACATGCTGCCTAAAACAGCCAGCTTTTTTCTATCTTGTGGAAATATATTGTATATTAATGCATATCCGTTTTACATATCTTTTGCTTTTGCTGTAAACGCGGAAAATAAAAGCAGCCACGCCGATTGCGCATGTTTTAGCTTTCACTGCGTGAACGCGCTTCATGCAAGCCAGGCTTTCAAGTGAAAGCTTAGCCGCCTTGCTAGCAAAGACATAGAAAGCTGGCTATTTTACGCGCCAGGTTCTAGTTTTAGCGTTTGTTTCCTGCCGCCAACTCGAACGCGTGATTTGAGCTGCTTGTGCTGAAGAAGCGCTGCGTAACAGGTGGCTTGTTTGTTGGCAGTGTGCGTGGGTGTCGCGCAACGCGTAACACGCGAGTCCAATGATACGACAAAACTGACGCCAGATCAAAACAAAAACTGCAAAGATTAATTCAACCGACTTTGGAGTTTGTTTGGAAGCAAGGCAGAAGCCGTCGCACGTCTAATTCATGCAAATGCACCCTGCAGACTTTCTTCTTATAATTAGCGGGTGGGGTCGGGACAAAGTATACAAATTCTTATTCGAATGTTAAAGCATAGTGGCCCACCGTGGGAAAATGTTTATAAGTTGACCATCGCTGCTACGAATATTTGGTGTTGTTGCGCACATGTATGACGTCACGGCTAGTGTAACCTGATGCATCAAAAGCGTGTGCAATTGAATCCATAGGTTATAATCGGGACTTGAACGTCACTTGAGACTCCCTTTCCAATGGAGTTACAGACTCAAGTCGCGTTCATGTTTTCATTATAATGGCTGGGCCACACTGCTCCGTTCGCGTCCGAAATGATCCGCCAATCCGATCGTTGTCATAGCAACCGACGTATCGGATTGTCGTTATGACGTCATGCCATCCGTATGAAATATTTCATTCATATTGCATTGTCGTATCGTATGGAAGAGGTTTCGTCTGCTCAACAAAATGGCGTCCAATGAAGCTGGCATTATAACGCAACGGACTAGTGGGAACTACGCACAACAAACGATACGTAGCGCATGGAACCCAGCGCAACGGCACCCTGTATAGGCGTACCTATTTAATATATTGTCACGATTGCAATGACGTGCTCGTAAAGGCGTATAAAGTTAACTGCACTTAAAATGTCTTGTTTGTAAGAAAGCATTGTGAGGAATTATTAAAACGTGCAAATCTGTTTGGCAATATTGGAATATTTATGTCGGCCCACCGCATTTAAGAAATGGAAACAAACCGGACTACAGAGCTCCTTCGTTGAAGGAGACGTGTAAGGAAGTGGGCTCAGTTTTCCCCAAGATCAAGATAGGCCTAGGCCTACCTAAAGCCAAACCTCACAGTGGTTGTGTAAACAAAGTGGCCGGTGAACGGGCAACAGCTGGGCCTATGGCAGGTCTAGGATGTTGCGTAGCCAACGTGAAAGTCATTTCATGTCATACGGCGACCACTTTCGCATCGCAAGTCCATACGGCATCATAACACAGTGAAGAGATTATAAAGTTGAGCCCCATGCGTAGTTGCGTAGACAATAAAGTGTGACGCTCTTTGGTGGAGCGCTTTAGCTATTTCTGTTTATAGTTGCGCAGACTACTGGATCAAAGCCTACGCTTCGCTACGCTGCGCAACATCGTAAACTCGCCCTAGAAGCAATGAATATTGTACGGGTACGTGTGACGTCATGACGAGGGCCAGGCGCCATTAAGTTTTCTTGGCCTATCATAATGCTAATCTTAATCGGAATTCTAATCAATAATATTCAATATGTATTATGTATTCTGTAATTCTGCTGTGGTTTGGGGTGGACGCTACTCTACGCATCATCGTAAACGCACTGTAAAGGTGGTTCCACATGAGCGAATTTTTCAGCGAATTTCTGGCCAATTTGCCAGCGAACGCATCACGTGACTACTTTTCTCGGGCGCTTATTGGTCCAACGTGGTCACGTGGTGAATTCGCTGAAAAATTCGCCCATGTGAAACCACCTTAAAGAGTAAAACCATAGATTAGACAACATAGGCCTAAACCTTCATACGCGGGCGATTAAGCCTACAATATCAAGTGACGCTTTCGTACTCACGATTGGCATCTTTGCGTGTCATGTCGGACGTCGAGGACGTGGTGACTAATTAAACGCCGATGACGCTGACTATGGCGAGCGGATGAATAAAAACCGATGAAATGTCATTTTATCCTACGGCGATGACGACCGTCGAAGAAAAGCGAACACACTTTGAAGTGAAGAACTCGATTGAAAATTTCAATTTGGAACAAGAAACAAGCGCAGCAGCTGGGGTCAGCAACAGGCAGTGTTGCCAGATCGTTATTCCATAGAGTTCGTTTATCCGAACAAAATGAGGGGACCCGCTTGTTTGTATTCATGCGCCAGAGGAACTACTTCTTCTTTAGTTAACACCTTTTGGTTTCTGACATCATTTTAGATGTATTTAAGCCACATGAGTGGATAAAATAGCTATGATAGCCAACCGAAGAAATGTGCTAGAGATTCAGACAGCACACACACCCAGGGGATAGGGCAGTGGGGATCGAACCCACGACTCACCGCAGCCATCAGTGAGCTGTTCACAACTGGAGGCACTCTGCCCACTGAGCAACTGGGGCAGAACTACTTCCAACTACTCACGCTGCGCCCATGGACAAGAAATAGTCCGTTGTTTTAGGCGACGATTCAGTCGATTAGTCTAACTGGAATTATTTACTCCTGAATGGCGAGTGCGTCGTTCTTAGTTTCTATCTATTAGGGCGCAGTTAGGATGGTTAAAATCTGAGTGTATTAATTGTATGCAGCTTGCATAAAGCTGCGGATGAAGACGCCCCTTCACATAGGGGTGGCAGTACGTGCCTAGCAGACGACGCCGTTTCATTTCCGGTTTGCGTAAAACAACAACAACAGAAGATGGATTCTCGTGTGAACTCTAACCTGGCCATCAACCTCTCAAATGGCGACAATCGGATCAACTGTGAGTGAATATAAGCTGAACATTGAACAATTTAATGGACACGACAGTATAGTGAACTCCTAGGCCGGCCTGCATGGCCAGTTCTGCAAAGCGCGTCGTTTTCAGGTAGGAAGGCAGCTCCAACATCTCTTCTAATTTCTATTTAGGCCTAGGCCTTTAGTTAATTTTAATTAGGATGCAGGCCACAGACTCGAAGGTCTTGGCCATAAGCAGTTGAAGGCCTAATTAGTAGATTAGGCTTGGTTTTTGCTCATTGGGTTGTTAACCACTGTTTAACCGCTGGTAGGCTATTGTTGTTGATGTTCTATCTATGTTTTATCTTTTCAGCCGTATATTTTTCAGTTTTTCTTTTATATTTTTCACCTTTACTGTAGGCCTAAAGTTTTCAGCTTTTTCTGTACCGGCCAAGTAAGGTTTCAGGTAACACGTACCTGTATGGTTGTCAGGAGTTTTGTGTAGATTGGCGCACCCTGTATCCCTCTTATAATCATGTTCCGAGTCTTCCGACTTGAAAGGTTAAATATTTCAGTCTCGTGGCTCTGGTGTTATAGGCCTATATGTCTTATAACTAATTTCAAATTGGAATGAAATAGGCCTAAGCCTAATTAACACTACAAGAACGGCCTTCTGTGTACGTGTATTTGACATCTTTCACCTAAACGTCAAACACCCAGTCGTTCTTGTCACGTCTTTATGCCTGAGTCGACCAGTATTAATTCAAATAGATTTTTATTGTTGTTCATAGTCGACCCATAGAGTCCAAGGTCACTTCGTTTGTATTATGAGTCCAATTTGTGTCAGTAGTCTCAGTACCGGTTTCCTGGGAATGCCTACGGTTACAAAGAAATCCTGGAAAGTTTACAAATATTGACTCACAATTTGAACGATATAGGCATACAATCTGCTTCAATAAGGTTTTAATTAGCTTTTTAACACCACCAACGCCAATATAATTATAAGATGATAGGTCCGCGGGCTCAACAGGTCGCAGGAAGTGCTACTTAAGGTAGCTGTCGAACTCGGTTAACTTAATCGTGCAGTTTGTGTTTTGAACAGGACTCAGTTTCATCGTCATGCCATTGTCCTCTTTAATCTGCTCAATGGCCGCCTTTTCGTCGGCCGACAATTCAACCTCTTTGCTCAGAACGATAAGGTATACTGCAAAAGTCAACATTTATTTTATTAATAAGGTGACAACATGAAGCATAAATTGAACAACCATCACTAAAGGACGCTTCTGAAAATTTATACATGTAGGTCTATTATAAATATTATACCATGAATGCATAACGTAAAATAAATCAATCATTCATGAAAATGCATAAATAATTAAATATGTTTGCTTAGGTTAACAATTTTTTGCTATTTAAGGAAACGCATAATAAGCATAATTTAGAATTCTGAAGGCTTTTTACGAAAGGCATAATAATTAAATTATAAACCCGGTTATTTTGGTAAATGATTAAAGAACTAATGTTATAGAACAATTTACTAACAAAAAAGGATAAAACACTGAAATGTTGAGTTTGAGGACTCGGAACTCACCGCCATTGGCAGGTCCATATCCCTCTTCCATCAGCTGCTGGAAGACTGCATAGGTGGCAGTCACGCCCAGCACGGTATACGTATCGCGGACATACACTGCAGCATAGACTGAATAGTTTTCTTAGGTTATTACCAGTCAGGCTTCGTCACATACACATCAAGGTGGGTGCACACTGCAACTTTGCCGGCGTCGCGAGCGTTACCAGTGGTTGGTCAACGAGACAACGACTCGTTAACCTCGGTAACCACTGTGACGCGCGGACGTTGTTTCCATCGTAATGCAACACTCGCAAATCAACTTGCAATGCCCTTTTAAATAAGCCTGGCTTGTCCTCTAATCACTTACGTATTTTTCTCTGAGACCATCTATAATTTTTCGTCGTTCCGTTATCAATTCGCGCTCCGGTGAAGGTATCCACGAAGGTTTTCAATTTGTTGGGGCCACGTCCATCCCTAAAACATGAGTTATGAGTTAGATGGTGATTGGGGGGACGACGAGGAAAGTGACATTTGACGATTGCTCGAACATTATTATTATTATAACATGTAGAATTGTAGATGCTTCAACTAATGCCAAGCTAACGTGTGACGTCAGTAGCTCGCCATTCGTCGACCAAGTCGAAAACGCGTCCCTGGTTAAGACGGGAACACTGTTAAACGTTTCTTGAAAGACGACGCTCAAGCTTAAGATGAGGATTACCGCCAAAAATACTGCTCGCCGTGCTCGGTAGTAGCGAGTGTACTGTGTTGGACGTAGGCCTAATCTTCATCTTAAGCTTGAGGTCGTCTTTCATGAAACGTTCAACGGTGTCCTAGCCATTATTCCTTGTTAGTTTCTTACTTTGCGGGCATAGGCTTATTGATGTAGGTTTTGAATGTAAGAACATCTTGATCGTCAATGCTAACGGTCGCTTTCCTACAGCTGTCAAATGGCGGCCAATCGTCGTTGTAATAAGCATAGTACCAGTCGCCAGCAAGCTGAAAGAGAAATTTATACTAGTTTTAGCGTTTAAAGAGGGATTCCAGTTTCATTTGGCGCATTTTTTATTTTATTTTCATTATAGGCCTATAGTTTTTTCAAATGATTGTTGAACTTTATTCGAGTGAAATCGGGCCATAAATAGGGAATATAAAGTTTTCTGAGATTTGACGCTGTTTGTGCAACTTTCCTGATCACATCCGGTAAAACTGTGCTACCACGAGACGCGTCTGCGCTGTGGGTTCGAATGTTGGTTGCAACATGACTTTTTTAATTGTGTTTGTGTTTATAAAGTAACATTTAACGAGGTAAAATATCACATTAAATCGTTTCGAAACCTATAAGTTAAATTAGCGACCGTAAAGGGATTCGTAACGGATTACTGGGTGAGTTTTCAATACCGGTATCTAAATTTTCCAAATTACACTGAAGCGCCCCTTAAGGATCAGTTTTGTGCCTTCCAACCAAAGGAGCTGTGCTTCCAATCCCAACCCGTCACAGACAGTCAAAGACAAAGGACTGCTCCGTCGGTTTGACGGACATGCTCTATTAATACATTACAACATTAAGACGTCTGTGGAATTTCAAAGCGATGCTCACCAGGTCCTTTGTATCTTTCGGTATCGGCCGACGGTCAGAAGCGCCCAGGGCACACGCTGCCAGCAGGACAACAATCATAGAGATGAAATTCATTTTCAGCCAAGATATTTCTTTCATTTACAATGTAGTAATTTGATCATTTCCGATCAAGTTGAGTTTGTTTTCCAGAAGGCAAAATGCTCCTTTATATATCTAGGATTGTCAATGACATGTCAATGTGTAGGCCTATCCTACGAGGATTCAGAGCAATTAGGCCTATGTCAGAGGTGCAAGTGATTGGTGCACGTAGTGATGCTACAGGGAGAATCGTTCGGCTTTATATACACGGTGAGTCCAAAATGGCGGACATCTATGACGAATGTCAAGTGGTCAGGTGCATAGCAGTCAGGACTCACGTTTCACACATTTTCATCCCAGACCATTTGCTTGACTGAGTTGTTCGGGCAGTTTGAAACAACAACACTTGGAATAATCAAACAACGTGCCAGCAAAGTCAATATCAGACAGCGTTGCAATCGCCATCATAAACCCACGTAAGACAAACAGAAAATTGAGCATCTGTTTGTATGACGTAATTCATCTCGCAAATGCGGCAAATCATACTGGTACATGTAATTCTTGTTGCACAAGGATTCATTGAGTATGTTCCCCATGATGACGTCATGAGTCCTGACCACCTGTTAGTCAGCCTCGTTCCTTGCCATCTCCATTCGCTTCCTTTACAAGAGTTAGGCAAGCTGGTTTGTTTTTCAACTAGAGTAAGGACTAGGCCCAGCTAGCAGCCTAGTCTTATGTGATTTTATGCAGGACTGGGTAACGAAATGATATTTCGTTTGCTGTTTCGGATCGGCCATGATTTCAAAATTTCGTTTCGGTTTAGGTTTTTGTTAGAAAGATATTCGATAATTCGGTTTCCGTCCAACACCCCATCCAAAACACAGCCGTGATTGTGCCACCGAGTAGAACTTAACCGACTCCGAAAGCTGCCTTCAGTAGTCAGGGGTTTGATTCCTTCCTCTATCCGCGGGCTGTTTGTGTTGTCCTAACTAGGGGTCTGTGATTGGGTCCTTGTGACCTGTTTTTTTCTAAGTTTTCAGCTTGTGTGTAGGTCTACATGTGCGCATAGGTGTCAGCCTTAGGCCGGGGAGCTGTCTCGA
>JAQIYI010001593.1:0-11476 GCA_034700265.1 Polyzonium germanicum
ATCTCATATAGTGCATACCATTTCAACTTTTTCTGACTTATTTATCACGACTAGTCATAACTAATCAAGTAATCATATAGGCCTAATGTAGGCCTACAGCATGTTCCAGCCGCATTTAATTTGAAAGTCGGGGTCAGTAAAGCCTACTAACATGTATCCGAATTGCGCAATTAACAATTAGCCACCACTTGTATAACGACAACAATAACAACAGTAAAAAAAAAGACCTAACCAATCAGTGACGTCACCACTTTCGCCAGCGATGAATGCAGGCCTTAAGCTAAAGCTGAAGTCAATGACCCCCGAGGAACAACCGTCGCTTTTTGTATACTAATTTTTTTTTTGTTTTTAACAAAATCTTTTCTTTTTCCTCAAATAAAAAAAAGTTGATTAACTCGCTTGTACAGGGTGTCCGGGTGTGAGCAACTGTGCATGCAGTTCTTAAATTCAGGAATTTTTGTGGCAACACATTAGCAGTCCGTGTATTGCGAAAATCGCAAATCGCGCGCAAAATCGTTACCCTCTGAATGCACCCTAAAACTGCACTTTTAAATCAATTAAAGTTAAAGATTTTTATATTCACCTATTTTTAAAGGGGAAGCGACATTAGTTAGACTTTTTTACTTTTAGGTTTTCCAAATCACTTTATTAGCAAAGAATGTATTTTGAGTACCAATTTTAGCTTTTCGTTTTTAGCATTGATTTGACATTAAGTAGCGGATTATCACTTCCGGTAAACGATCCAAGTGCTTCATCGAGATGCGCCACGAGACACAATCTCTGGCGTATCACGTGATACGCGTCATGCGCCTCCGATCTATGTAAACCTAAATGGAATAAAACCGGAAGCGATAATCCGCCAAAATTCAAGATGGCCGCGTCCATGCGGCTTACGCGTAAAGTGTGATTGCGCTTAAAAAACGAAAGGTATAAAATAATTGAATTCTTTTCAATCACTAATATTTTCTAACAAATGGCACTGCATGATCGAACAGCCTGTTGAGTTTTTTGTTTAGAAAATATCGTTGTCGCTCCCCTTTAAAAAACATTTTCCCCTTTTTAAAGCAGCATTGCATTTTTTGAAATGCACAATTTAAAGAATTCTTCTAACATTTTTTTAAAGACATTTGAAAAGTATAATTTGGGCTTCTCATTTTATATTGGTTATTACACTCGATTATGAAACTAGTTTAGCCATTCAGGATGTGTGAGAGGGTCCGGTCCGTCAATATGGCGGTCAACGAACCACGCGGTCAGTGCTAGGATTCGTTAGGCCTATTTCATCATGTGCAGATCAGTGATCGATCTTGAATATTTCTGGTTGAATATTTGCCTTGGGGGGAAGGGGGGGGGGAAATAAATTCAGGCCTAAATGTGAAACGCAGGGTTCACGACCTCTGGATTGAGAGATCCTTAAATAGTTCTCGAAGTTCTTGAGTCGAGGAATGAGGAGGAGGACGGTCACGATTAGATCACACCATCGATCGTGCTCGACCTCGGCCATCGTCTTGAGCGTACACGGCCTCCCCCGCACGCTTTCAAGATGGCGCGGTCAAGTCAAGTGTCGGTCGTCGACCACTTTCTCCTCAGTTTTTCGCCTCTCGCTCTTAAATCTTGACTCTGAAAGGTCCGAGAAAGTCAAGAGTCTTGCCCAAAATGTACAATGAAAAAAAGTCAGGAGTCAATGTCTTACTTGCACAACACCTCTTGCTCTCGAGCAAGAGCTGCCTACGTCACTTTTATGCTTTTAGCATGGGCAATTAAGTGACCAACCCGTTTACGATATGTTAAGTTTAACCAGTTCCTCATGCACATGTATATATTTATTTATTATAGGCCTAATCAGGGTTTCGCTCGCGGTCTACAATTACCCGAATTAGCATTTTTGAGCTCTCGGAAAACTTGGAATTAGGGGATGGACGAATCTGTTGCATCATTTTTATTAGAGGAATCTTTTTATTAATATTATCCCAATAGGCCTCTGGTTATTGACCACCATGCGTGAACCATAAATATATCGATGAATTCCTGAAACCAGAAGTGGGTTTTCCTGCCAATCAACCTCAGGCAGCACAACATCTGCGTTGTTCCAGTGCCCTTCCTATACACGTAGATGATTAGTGAATTTCATTCAACTAATTTATGTGCTTAATATCTTATGCCGAATCAGCATTTTTCGTCTTACTAGGCCTACTCAATTGTTGGGAAGAACTTTTCTTTTAAATGCATAAATTTATTATTTTAACCTTTGACATTCATAAAAGAAGCCAAAAAATATAAATTTAATTGACACCCCTTAAAATCAAAATTTCATTTACAGTCCCATTAAAATTTAAATTTAATTCATACCACTACCGCTTAGAAATTAAAATTTATTTGATAGTACTACCCCTTAAAAATTCAAATTTAAATTAAACATTAAAATTATAATTTAATTAGAATTAGAATTTCCCTTTAAAACTAAAATTTAATTGATAGTGCCTCTTTAAAATTAAAACTTAATTCAATTGCCCCTTTAAAATAAAAATTTACTTGCGTCTTTAAAATTAAAATTTAATTAATTCTGCCCTTTAGAATTAAAAACCTCAACTCTACCGTGTCAATTAAATAAAATACTTTCTTTAAATGCACAAATTGGATTTGTCTTGTCCAGAAAAAAAATCTCAAACTTTCTAGAAGTGCAGTTAACTTATTTTCATCACTCATCAAGTATTCGAGTTTAAAGACTCAGGATGCCAATTACAAATATAAGGCGTGCTTTGTGACCAGCTAAAGAGGACTAGAAAAAATGTAAAGCTCTTCCCTTCGCTCAAAGTTTTAGAAAGTTGAGACAAAAATAGGTCTACAATAAAAATAAAATAAAAATGTCCGCAAAGATTGAGCAAAAAATTAGGAAAATAAAAAACAATGGCGTCTACAGTAGGCCTAATACATAGTAAATATCTCTTAACCGTGGCCAACCGTTGCAATGATTTTTTTTCTGGTCATTTTCTGGTCGTCGAACAAGAAAATGACCAGCAAACGAGTTGCTTGAGCTGGAATCTACAGGCCTACATGTACAATTTTACATTGTGGGGGCCTTAGCCCTGTTGTGCCCATTAGGCATGCAGTAAACAAGTATGAATAATTCTTTTTGTTTGTTTTTTCTTGTTTTTCTTGCGTTCAGGTTTACATCCTCCAGAGACCTTTCTGCTCATTATTTATCCTTCAACGAGACGTCAGGAGCATTTTTCTTTTCGTTTTTTTCCATTTTCCTATTTTTTGCTGGCTTAAGGAGCGACTTGAACGACCCTCAACTGCGCTTCTCGTGACTAAGCATCGATCGTGAATTTCGCAGGATCCCTCCGATTTCTCGGGAGTCAACTGTCAGCCTAGACGAGAATTCTCAGGAATCCACAACAAATAAATGCCAGAGGTACCTTACGACCTTACGTGTCACCTCTAGGAGTCTGCTAGTCCATTCACTTTTCCATTCAAAAAGGACAAAAAAAGCTTCAAGCTGAAGCTGAACGCGCATTATTTGGCTTCAGCTTAATTGTCCGAGGCGGGCGAGCGAAGGACTACAGCGCTCCTAACCTACACATACAGACTTGAGCTTTTCTTACTCAAGGTATCGTTTTCATTATCGATCGTAGGCACTTCATTTCAAGATCGCAATTTCAATCTTGAGAATGCACTCGCGATGGATAATGGAATGCAGTGGAAATATTCTCACGTGCAAAAGGCTGACTTGAGTAAGACAAGCTCAAGTCTGTTGTTAGTGATACGGCCCATTAGTCACTTGATTACTTATAATTGATTAGTTTATTGTGTGACTACCTAATCTGGATTCCCACGCTCGCAATTATTGCTAGTAGAATTGCGTTCATAATTTAACGACTCGTAGTTGAATGCGACTTGAGTTGATCGCGATTAGTTGAAGCTAGCGCTGTCTCAGCTGGAACTAGAGCACAGCCGCACTTTTCAAAATCGCGTTCATGACCTTTTAGCAACGTTTTTGTTTGCAGTTTTGTTAATTTCAATGCAGCGACCAATGAAAAAGTCATAGACGCCATTTTGAAAAAATAGGGTCCAGCTCTTCATCTTAGTTGAATGCAACTAGGAGTCGTCAAAATTGAATCCAACGTTGGCCACAATTGCTTGGCGAGAATTGAGAACCAAGCTCGAGTAGGCCTACTATTTCTGGCGCTCCCTGGCGGCTGGTGCTCACAAACTATCAATTGCAATCCAAACAAATCGTCTCTTGTGTACTGTGTAAAGTTGGCTCTAGAGGCGTGGCATTGTTTTTTCAACTGAAGTCTGCCCACCAGCCAGTGGCAAGTGTGACTATTCAAAAAGTGGGTTCGCATCAAGGGGGGCTTGGATGCTTCAATGTCTGGAGAGCCTCTTCAAGAGTCCAGAAAGCTGGCGAACAAGTCAAGTATCAACTCTCAAGAAGTAGAACTATAGAAAATGCCACAACCTCGAGGATTAGCCAACCTTTAGGCCTAATACTTGGTTTACGATTCTGCGCAACGTAGCGTTCGTGAAAGTACGTTATGACGTCACGAATCGTCCTTATCGAACGGCGGCCATTTTCTCAACCAAGTTCATGCGGCCTATATACGCATCTATGGACCGTTTGATCACGACGTCCACAGATATGTGACTGTGTCACGGTTCATACACCATGGAATATCTTTTATATTTCACATTTATGCCGCTAGGAGCGCGCAGAATCGTAGACTTAGCTTGATCTTGAAACGCGTGCGCGCCTCGTTAGAAAAATGTTTGATCAACGTTGACCCCATGGGTAGGCCTAAATATGAATCTAATCTGAAAGTGTGAGTGTGTGCTCAGAGCTTGAGAGAAAGAGTGAAAATCGAAAGTGGTGAATGACCCTAGAATTTTCGGCGGTTGGTCATCATTATAGTGCGCCATCATGGCCGGCCACACCCTGAAACCCACTGGTGTGCAAATAATTGAAGGGAAAACAAACAACAACATTTCAGGCTTTGCACATCAAACATACATGTTTTTCCAGTAAAAAAGATTTCAAATAAAAAATCAGCTTTTACTTCCGCGTGTGCACTTTTAGGGCCACTTTAGATGCCCTCAGGGCCGTCAACATGCGTATACATTTAGATCCGCCATCTTGAAAGATGGATGAAATTTCATTAGGCCTGTATAAAAAGTTATCTTCGATCTCTCTGCTTGGATTTTATCTGGATTCAAGCAATTAAATCGAGCTAATTGTTAGGCCTAACAAATTGGAAAAAAAACTGCCCGATTGCCTTGAATCAACGTAGATCACACAATTGAGTTAGCGCCGTAATGACGTCACGCACTCGAGTGTGACCGAGGGGCGAAGATTAAAAATATAAATTTCTAATCTTGTATCCCACGAACCGTTGGTTAATGTGAATAAAATTAACCAGCCATTCCCATTCAGAGTCGACTGACTGCAAATTATCCCAAAGCGGAACTTGATTTGCGCCTTTAGAGTAGAATTTAAATTAATTTCCTGCTTTAGCGGCCATCTTGTTTTAAGATTCTTGTTTTTCTTCCCAACATTTACGCGTTAGAAAGTTAAAATCTTTAGATCAATCAAGATTGCTGGAAGTTGCTGCACTAATTGCACTCTTGAAGAGGCGGCCTCTATTTTAGTTTGTTTGCAAAAAAAATTATATAAAAATCAAACGGCATATTCAAGATGGCGGCAACAGCGTTCAGATCTTTACTCGCACATGAGTAAGCCGCCATCTTGGTTTTTGTTTTGCAAAATCAAAATTGTGAATAAAAATAAAACGGTGTATTTACTATTGAGACACGCCTTTGCGCCCATTGCGAAGCTTTTTCCAATTTACGAAATATTTGAGTAGGTACCGTATATAAAAAAACACATACAGTATGTAACTAGGCTAGTAGCATGTAATATACTAATGTAGGACTTACTGTCGCTTAATTGTTAATCTGACCTTGTCTCATTTACTTCTAGATTGATCTTGATCAGAGAGAGAGGGTCGATCGGCACCTCAATCCAATCATTAGTGCTAATTGATCGACACCAGAGCGGCAAGTCAATTGGGGTCGTCGCAGATACACGTACGAAACGATACGATCTCTGCAGCTTTTGACACCTACAGTCCTACACGTTGTGTCCAACGAGGACAACATAATATCACTGGCGACTTTGAGTCTTCGAACGATCGACAAACGCGTAAGTCAAGTGCCCACGTACGTGTGACGTGTCATTAACATTTAGCACCGCTAATGATGTTTTCGTGTCGCGTACTCAGGCCTGCTAGGTACGGCGTACAAGTCATCAATGTAAACAGCTACAGTGTATAGCCTGCGTAGGCCTAAATATGTCGTCCGCCCACCACTACTTTGTCTCGCTTGTAATGCTTCGTTTACTTTTTTGCGCAGCGCAGCGTAGCGTGCGCATAAGTACGTTATCCCACGTAAGCTGCGCACGAGCAATTGCTTATTTGGGACACCCTGTATAAAAAGAATTTTAAATATAGTTCCCAACTAATTACATGGCCAAATTACAAGTTAAAAATTAATATTCAAATCGCAAATTAACTAGGCTAGACAGTGCGATTTGCGATTTTGCTCCTGCATTTGTTAGGCGTCTTATTTGGAAAAGTCGCTAATCGCGCCAAATCGCACGCAGAATCGTAAACTAAGCATGTAGTTGCTACTACTTAGGCCCGCCTACAGT
Organism: Polyzonium germanicum; assembly: GCA_034700265.1. NCBI lineage: Eukaryota > Metazoa > Arthropoda > Diplopoda > Polyzoniida > Polyzoniidae > Polyzonium > Polyzonium germanicum. Next base: position 6,707 of record JAQIYI010001593.1, read on the forward strand.
ACATCTCGTCCGCCCACTACATCTAATTTGTTTTTCTCCATAGGCCTAATTCAAAATTTCAAATGCCAGATTTTAAGCCTTAAGATCGTTCACACTTTGCTAGGCTGCATCTGCGATTTGTTTCGCATTTTGCTCAGCCTTCTGACAACCGCTCACTTCCGTTTCAGCCGGAAATGAGCCGCTGCGCTGTGAAATTTGCATTGCGTCGCAGCGCGGTTCGCCACCGGATATGAGTTCAAAGGTTGGCTCAACTGAAAGGCCAATCGCCTACTCGTTCTGAATCAATCACATGACTACTCGTGACGTTTTTCAGGCGTTTCTCGCTTTTCTTTTCTTTCTCTAAAGAGGTCAAGTTCTCAGGAAAGAAAAGAAAAATACATGTAAATATGAGATATATTGAACAAGTACGTGGTGAACACGTCCTGAAAATCCCACAGACTTTTGCCTTATAAGCAGAAGGTGCGATTACGGCATGAGTCACGCTGCGCGCGCAAGGTTAGAATAACACAAAATCAAATGATGTTAAAGGTTAACTTATGTTTGTTCAAACTGTGTAAGCCTAATGTAAGGGCGTTGCATGCATCCAGCGTAATTCCAATGTCAGATTTTGAAAACAAACTGAGATTTTGTGTTGATTTTGGATTTACACGATTTTGTGTCGTACGACGCCGTATGAGATCGCAGATGATTTTCAAGCAGCCCGATCCCGAAAAATCAAAAAATAATTGCGTCCAACTAGCGACAGAATCGTATGACGTGGTCATTAAGGTTTCAATCACACGATGTTAACCGGATATATAGGCGTTGTGCGACTTCGTACCATTAGCGATTGCAATCCGATTTTCTATTCGCACGCCGTACGATTTACGCGCGCCACCTAGTGGCATGAGATCAAATCTCAAGAGAAAATTAATCTCAAATCGGATTTCATATCCGATGTAACATTTAAATCGTATAGTGCGACTGAAGATTGAACTCGACTGTCGTACGAATTGCAGTACGAATTTGCATGCTGCAAATCGTACGACACAACATACAATGCGCATAGGGTTTTAGAAATATTGAAAGAGGGCTCAATCTATCTGTGCAACTTTTATCGCTAGACTTACGCTTATCTTACTCAAGTCAGCCTTGTGCACGCCTTTCCTTGTGCATGGTTTTCCTGCATTATGCATGGCACCGTGTATTCTAGAGATCATCGGGACGTCCGAACTTGAGAATGGACGTGCGATTTTGATTATGGAATGCAATGGCAATACGCGTCAAACGATCTCTTGAGTAAGACGAGCTCAAGTTGGTTCGTCGCGTAGTGCGAAACTCGCTTTAAAAGGCCCGCGAATGACGTCACAGTCAGAATTCCATGAATGGTTGCGCTGAATGGACCGGAACCAAACGCGAGGAATCGTTGCTCGACCTTGCGATGCGACGTGTGAACCGGCGCGCTCACTCGAGAGTCGCCGGCTCCACTCAACATGAGTGATGACAACGACTCAACAGGTCCGCTCTCGTAAATCGAGCCAATCAATGGGCATTCCTCAGGTGACTCCCACGTGAGTGGCTTTGAAAATTAAGCCTTTTCATGTGTACTTTTTATTGACTATAAAAGAGGTGGGAAGCCAATTAGGCCTATTATTGCTTTGTCTCGCTGAGACTCGATTGACGAGGTCATACTTAGGCCACACTCAACCCCCACTCACACTTGTCCATTCGAGTGCAGCACAGCTCTCATTCGCTAACCAGTATTTTCCAGTTTTTCATTGTTATGAGTTAGGGTTAAGGCTGGAATCACTAATGAGCAGCCGCCATTAAAGGGAAACTGGGAGCTTATTTAACATTAAACGCTGCAGTGCTCGTAGCGGTGAAAAAAACCCTAAGACAGGCTGAGAAGACGTCACTACTCCATTCAGAGAGAATGGAGAAATTACCTCTTCAGAGCCTGTCTTGGAATTTTTCAAGTCGAGACATCTCTCAAAGTCATTGGCGATTCCAGCCTAACCTAGCTTTACTTAAGTTAGCATGCAGATTCACCTGAGTGTGATACAAATAATAATTGTTACAATTGCACAATGTGGCTTCCGTTGTTTCTTTCTCACGTGAGTCTGCATCTGAGTGAGACTTAAGACAAAGCATTTCTCTTTATCTGTGGCGTCTTATTCAAATGAGTGCAATCGAGATAAAACAGTCATTGTTGTACAGTGGATTGCATTGTTTTTCTACGTCTTAAAACAATGGTCAGTAGTAGCTCTTGACATACTCATCACACACACACTCAGTAGAGTTAATTCAAAAGGTCATGCACGTCCGTTTTCCCTTTTCTTGGTCTTGGTTCAACCGAACTTGAGACTAGGCTAGTAGCATGTAGTGTAACTCATCGTCCGAGCGAGCGAGCGGCATCATGCGCCCGAAAATCGCGTGCGACGTCGCACGACTGTAAATCGCCCAGTGCGAATCGCATGATATCGCACGATCTGTAGTTTTTGCAACGGGAAGTGTTGCACGTGCGATGATAAATAGTCCAAAAGTCTCAACTAATGACAGACTTGAGCTAGTCTTACTCAAGCCAGCCTTAATTTGCACTTGAGAATTTCCATTATCTATCGCAAGTGCATTCTCAGGATTCTCCTCGCGATCTTGAGAATGCCCCTGCGATTTATAATGGAATATTCAATGGAAATTCTCAAGCGCAAAAAGGCTGACTTGAGTGAGACAAGCTCAAGTCTGATGTGGTCCAATTCTTGCGTGCTTGCGATATGTGACGTGCTACACTAGCTTGTACCATTGGTCGCATTACATGCTACTAGCCTAGTTGGATGATCCAACTAGTCGAACGCGATTAGTTAGCTGCGAAATGCGAATCCGATTAGTTGTAGTAAAAAATAAAAGAACGCTCACTCCTAAGTATGGCCACTCAGTTATGTAAGACTTGAAGCACATTATGAAATTGCCTGTCGTCAGAATGACGTCACATTTACGACTTATCTCGTTCTTTCTCACGACTTGATTTACTCTTCACTTCCTGTCCAGAATCCGGCGTGAACCCAATCTTGTGTATTCAATACGAGTGCATATAGTGCGCAGTTGAGACGTCACGTTAACTTTTATTTCCTTTATTGTTTTTTTCAGGCATGGCCATCAATGCTAATGCTATGGGATTATGGGAACTGAGAAATGGCGCTGGCGCGAATCGCGTGCGAACAACTTTCTCGCCGTGTCACTTTCGCACCCCCCCTCTTTATCAAGTGTCAAAATACATTTTCTGGTAGGCCTAAATATGGATTTCTTTGTCTTTTTTGCACAATGTAGAAATTATGTGACGCGGAAATGACGTCATTGTAATTAATAATCTGCAATTAATTTTTAACATTTTCGCCGTTATGAGCGCTCAATTACCAAACTCCATTTCCCTTTAATGGCCCGGCTACTCAATGTTGACTCAACATCGCGATTTCCTTTTAATGGCGGCTAGCAGACAACGCTCATTTCCGGCGTCGTCTGATAATGATAATGATAGGATTTCGGGGTCAACAGGTCCTGTGGACCCAATTACAGACCCCTAGGCCCTAGCAGAACCGAGGGACAAGACAAACACCAAAGGGATACAGGAAGGAATCGAACCCCTGATCCCCAGTGGTCAGGAATAGAAGCGAGCTCTAACCAACTGAGCCACGGGAGCTCCATAGCATCTATATATAAGGGAAATCCGCTCATTGAGCAGCCGCCATAAAAGTAAACCGGGTCATGATTTACCATTCAGCTCTCACAGCTGTAAAAATGGGAAGCCTACAATATATTACCTGGAGTACACCATCTCAACCGGAAATCAGCGTCGTCTGCTATCCGCCATTGAAAAGAAACTAAGCCATTGAACAGCCGCCATGAAAGGGAATCAGGGTCACGATTTAACATTGAGCACCATATCGTTCTTAGTGGCGAATATGTGAATCCTACAAAATATTGCACGGTGTTTATACTTGATGAGTGTAACGGTGGAATATCGTCTGCTAGATACTTCCGGTCGGGCCAGAGGGCGCTCTTTGCCCCCCCCCCCACAAATCGCCGCTTGTAAGATTTTCTAGGCTTCGCATTTTCGCCGCTAGGAGCGCCCAATGTTAAATCACAACTCAGTTTCCCATTGAATGTTAGTTGAATGATTCAAGGGTTCCTTCTAATGGCGGTTAGCAGACAACAACGCTTATTTCCGGTTTACATGTGCATGTCGTGCAACAACGATCGTCAGACGTAGAATGTATTCAGTAAAGAATTGCATAATACGCGCGGATGATGCAGTTAATTACCCTTAAAAGGATGATCCTCGATCTCGTCGTCTCATTACGCAGCTTCTTATTTTGTTCCGGCGGCCGCCGCCATTTTGAAACTCATTAGGAAGTTCGTTGTTGTTTGTGTTGTTGACTGCTGGGTGCGTGATTGCATTCCTCCGCGTACTTTTCTCTGTGTTTTTCTCTTATTTAAAACAGGCCTACACTCATTATTTTAGTTGGCCAGTAGCCCGCAGATAGTAATCTACTGCGATCTGTACTCGAGTTAATTTATGGAGTTTGAACACGATACAGTAACTAATATGAGCTTAGCGTCGTGCAATAATAAATAACGCGAATTTCGTTCAACATTATTAGACTCAGTTTAATTTCATATTTTAATCTTTCGCTCGTTTGTCTTTCACGAATTGCATTCGTGTCGGGAGCAGGAAATCCCATTTAAAATAAAAATATTTTCTCGATTTCAAATAAATTAACTTACGATGATTGCGTT
>JAQIYI010001594.1:0-11473 GCA_034700265.1 Polyzonium germanicum
TAATATATTATTTTATTTTATATTAAATACTCTGTAAATGTCAAAAATGCTAATCTAATCAGAAGAAAATAAGTGGATCAACAAGTGAAATCATAAGAACACTGTGGGCCGCCATTTTGCCGACAAAAACGTCAGAATGACGGCAGTCATCCGGGCTTTTTGGCTTCAACTTCCGGCTGGGTAGTGAATAGCGCGTGCAGTGCGTCTATTCTATTCTATAGTCTCTGGCTAAACATCCGATAGGTCTTCCGCTACCAGTAATGATTTGATTCAATTGATTGTGCGAATAAGCAGCCAATTATCGACGAACCAACGAGCAAAATTTCAACGATTTGAACTTTTGACCAACCGAATTCCTTCTTGTTCGTTGGCCGTCGGTTCGTCGAAGGCCACTTTTTTGTTGATCACGTGACTAATTCGCGACGAAATTCGTGACAAATTCGACCATGTGAAGCCTGCTTAAGTGTGCACTTTTCGCTGATCGAACCGAACCGCGCTGGTTCGATCATACATTTTTGCTGCTGCAATAATGTCTACAAACAAAGTATGCACTTTAGCGAATTGGGTACTTGGCCGTACTTGTCTGTAGCCTACTGAGCGGATGAGCCTACTGAGCAGATGCCTAGTCTGTAGGCCTATTTGTACTTTTGATTGCATTCAGCATCTCTTCGTATCTATGCATCAGTTGAATAACACGCGGTTGCATATGAAGTGATATCTCTGGAGAATTTGCCGATTCGATTCTCCCACTACGGTAGGCCTACCCTTAAGTATAGGCCTACAATGTAGGCAGGCCCGATACCTTCGTGGGCCATACACGTTTATATGAAGGTAGGCCTACTGTATATATGCAATTTGGGAAACCATGAATAATTCAGCACTTTCAACCACCTTTGAGGCTATTCGCCAGTGGCGATTGATTATTCATTTAGGCCTGCTCTGTACATTGAATAAAAAATAATGCAAACCATAGGCCTACAAAAAACATAAAAGTACGGGGGAGGGGGGCCCACATGTAGGCTTGCATTTTTCTTTATTATTGACACCTTGCTTTATGAATAAATACACTTCTACAATGCGTGTACGGGCCGAAGGCTATATAGGCATACACTATAGACTGTTTATTCGATTTACGCTTTGCTTCGAGTGACCCCTGTTTGACGAAGTCATCTGGTCGCCGGGGAAATCACGTGACCGGCTGGAAAAGCAATGTCCAACATATCGTACATTGAATGAATTCAGATTTTAGAGACCTCTCTGTTCTTTATGTATCGTACGGCATCAGGGGCAAATCAAAAACATGGCAGATCATAACATTTTCATATTCTTTTGACGTTGGACATATTAATCAAACGTGTTGTCTTCAATGGTGCGAATTTTTGGGTGAACTGTGAATTTAGGGCCTACGGTTATCGTCATTTACGATTTCTTTGATACAATTTATCTTTTTTTTGTTTATGCTTAATAATTAAATCTCAAAATAAAAAATACTTCAAAGCAAGGTACTTTGCCGAATTGTGATTCCTCAATGAAACTGTCGTCGATCGACGGCAGCATATGCGGCTCGCCGACTCCTAGGAGTGAAGAAAATCGTGCGATTTGTCTACGATTGTCAACCATGAGCCGCATGCCGTTTTTCGCATGCGACTACGTCGTACGCCCGAATTTGTGGACTTATATCGCACCTGTCGCAAAGAAAATAGTTAAATAACCAAAATCACAGCCTCTGACGTTCTGAGCATGGCCTAATTTGGCCCATAAGAGCAAACTATTCAAATGATCTGAAACAACGCGTTAGCATATTCTCATCTGATAAAAAATGGCGACGTCTGCTAAGCAGAGTAAGCAGACGATGCGCTTTCCGTCAATTGACAGAAAGCGCATCGTCCGCTATTCATCGTCGGGGCGTCTGTCAACGGCGGTCATTCGTCAGGGATTGGAAAGGGTCGATGATGTGAATTGTGCTGCTTGCGGCAGCATATGTTGTCATGTTAATTAGTTAACCACTTTAAAGCTGGAGTCAACAGTTCAGCGTGCAAACTAATCGTGCGAAAGGAAGGGCGAAGTCGGAGTGATAGTATTCAGGTAGTATAATAATTAATGCATGTAGTTGACATACATAATCGTACAAGGCAATATAGGCCTACAGTGTATACGTGCTTACTAAGTTGACGATTAAGCGCAGCGTAATGTACGTTTGGAGGTCTGTTGCCATGATTTTAGAATGAATCAAGTAGTTCACGATTTCATACGTGCTGTACGTACAATACGTATGGTAGCAGGAATAGTTGAATTACAAAATAAAGGATAAATCCCTATGACGCGCCATGTCTTGTGTTTGAGCGCTGCTCAGCCTCTCCAATAAACACGCCCAGAATGCTTGAGGGCCTACCCAGAATTCATTGCAAAGCGTGAAACGCTTTGCAATGAAAGTTCACCCATTTCATCACAATGTCAAGCTCTTATATCAATATCTGGTCGTCTGCATTCAAAATGTCGGCCTATATAGTTCAGCAACCGGAAGTGGTCTTCTGATTGTACAATGTACATGTACCGGGTACACAAACGCGTTGATGAGTGTTTTCAGCGCACGCGTTTTCAACGCATGTGCAGACGCAGCAGGCGCTCAAGCGTTTGTGACGTTGGTGCGGGGATCAGCGCTCACACACGAGAGATAAGCGCGTAAAGCGCCTCATTAACAGTCTATTCTCGTACGTACATGTACGTACGAAAAACGGCTGTGGACAGTTAGTTTGGGTTTACCTTCCACTTGCATATAGACCTACGGTATCGACAAACTAGGGTGTTTAATAACAAAAATGGCCGGCATTTTGAGTTGCGCAGAAACGTAAACAAAGATTAAAAACGATAAATTTGGAATAGGCCTACGATTGCTTTGAAAAGCATTGAAAACTATTAGCAAGATGGGGTAAATCGAGCTGACAGGCGAGTTTAATCAAGAGAAATGTAGAACCACGTACGGACCTAATTGAAAAGCCTCCTTTAAGTTAGCTTAGTTTTCACGTCGTTTAGATTTTAGTCATTTCCTGGATCCACGTAGAAGGTCGTTCGTTCGCGTACGACGAGCGAAGAAACAGAGCAGCGTAAATTATTTAGCGAAACCCATTAAAATGTAAGTTACGATCTCCACTGTGCGCGTTGGAAACCTCTCAATGTGCAATAATAATTTTCCATTATATGGGCAGTCTTTTTATCGAAAAGCGCAGCCATTTTGCAATAATATTAGAGTATTACAGTTTATGGAAGTTTCATGTCTCAGCTATGAAAGTCTTTCGCCTTATAACATAATACTGAGAAGAAGCAGAAAAGTAAAGCTACGCTATTGCATACCCTATACGACCATACGCACTTTTATTCGGAGCCTATGCGCGCTATAGACACGCATCAAGATTTTAGTTACAAATATGGATCTAAAAAAGTTCAAAGGTAAACCGGGTTAAGCTAGCGTTTACGAGGATGAGCAATATAGGCCCATATTTTGAAGCCTTGAAGGAATTATTTATTACTAGGCCTACGTAAAAAATATATATATGCCGGTATATCGGTCAGGTCTTATAGGCCTACGGTAGTAAACTTTCCAAATTGTTAGCCAGTAGGGCTATAGGCTTATCGTAAATACCATTAGACCATGACTCGAACTAGTGTTCACGTTAAAACTAGGCTAGTAGGCCTAGACGGTGTTACGTAAGATAACGGATTATTTTTTTTATCTAGGCCTAGATAACATATGAGATGATGAGGCGGCGGCGGAAATCTATCTACTGTAGATAACAGATAAGATATAATTCGGTAATATGATAGCTAGATAGATGACGAATAAGATAAAGCTTATCTTTTTTTTCTTCTTATTTTAAAGGGGAAGACACAAGAAATTTGACCTTTTCACGTTTTAGGTTTTTCAGCAATAAAAATGGTCTATTTTTAGAATTTATTTGGAATAATTGGACAGCCCCGCTCACTTCCGGAAAACGACATGTGCTAAATCGAGGTGCGCCACGTGACACTCTCTAGCCCCCCCCCCCTCACGTAGCACTCTCTGATGTCTCGCGTGAAACACGTTGGTTCATGATATCATACAGGATTCGAACCCACAGCTGCCAGTTGAGGGGTGACCTCTGGCGCGTACACGCCTCCGTGGTAGGCCAGTTTTACCGGAAGTGCTCCGGAAAGTTGCAATAAAAGACGCTAAATTTCAGAAAATTGTAACTCGGGTATTTATGGTCCGATTTCTTTCGATTAAATTTTGAACCGGAACTAAAATAAAAAAAAACTCATCAAATTAAACCGAATCCTCTTTAATATGTCGAGTGTGAACCACGCCTGCTCATTGCGTCAATGGAAAACAAACTTTTCATCTTGACTGAATGGCGCGCTACTACTGTAATTCAGCGCTGACGATGGAAACGCGAGCATGCTACTCAACGTTGACGTAGGCCTACGAGATGAAACGTCATTTTGAGGACAATCATCCTGGAGCTATTAAATGCAACTCGCAGATCGGTTTTCTCTTTATTTTTCTGTTTTTTTTTTCCTTTTCTGTTCACAGAATGCAATTCTTCCACATGAAGAATTTCTTTTGGCAGCTCGGCGGTGGCAGAGGGAGACGAATCTGTAGGCCTATGGACCCATATATAAAATACGTCTTATAGGCCTAATAAATTCCCCACGTAAGTGCCTCCATGTATACTGCAGCAATAGGCCTAAACGCGTAGGCTATATTTGGGCCCTGTTAATACTTGAGAAGATGCATCTAGACTGATTTCTTTTTCTTGTTTTTTTCTTTTCTTTCTCTTTTTTTTTGGCTCTTTTTTAATCAAATATATTCCGTAGGCCTAATCCTAGTGGTGGTACATACGTAGTATGTACGCCTATACATACTTGTATGTATGTAGCCTTACGAATGTAAGGATGTGTAAGGACTGAAAGGATGCTTTCGTTGAGTTTTGGATGAGATAGTGGGGATCGTTGAAGCATTAACTGTCGGTAATTGGGGATCATGTTCCCAAGTAATGTGATTATGGGCTCTCAACCTATATATTTGAGTGTATTCCAAGTTGTTGTTTTTTTCTCTCTCCCTTTTTCTTATTCTTGTATACCGTAAGTGTGCCGAACGCGAGAAAATAAGAAAAATGGACAGAGTCGATTGGGAATAAACCTTTACGCATTCGTTTCGCAGGCACACGAACAGACCAATTAGCGAACCATAGCCAAAATTAGAGCAAAACCTTCTTCGAAATCCCACGCGGTACGCTGCATCGGTCCTAGTCCATCAGATTTCCCCGTGAATAACACGTTGAGATGTAGCAGGAACCTCGATTTAGGCGTAAAATTGTAAATACGCGAGCTTACATAATCTTAAAGAGGAGGTATCAATTAGTTTGTCTTTTGGTGAAGGGGGGGTCATTATTAAAATTGGGGGAGGGATTCATTATTAAAAGGGTAAGCGACAAGAAATTTAACTTCTTTTAGCTTTAGGTTTTTCAAATCAAATTATTTTCCAAAGATAATATTTTTTATAATTTTTGATTTTTTTTTTTTTGCAATAAAAATGCATATATTTTTTAGCATTTATTTGGCATAATATGGGTGCGTCTCTCACTTCCGGTAAACGATATGTGCTTCAGTGAGATTGGCCACGTGACACTCTGTCGTTCCACATTATACTCTTTGGTGTCTCACATGAAACACATATGATGCGCCTCATTCGATCGTAGACTTAATGGAATAAATCCTGGTCTTTGGGTCTGTGAAATCCAAAATGGCGCCTCCAATCATAGAAAGTACATAGAGCGTTAGACTGAGCATAGAAAACTAAAAGAATGAGAAAAAATAATAAAATATAAATCCGTAGAATATCGTCGAATAAGGTGCTTGAAAATCGGTGTCTATTCCCCTTTAATTGCAATCGATGTTTCAACATTTTTATACTCACGCTGTACACATAGTATACAAGTATACGTGTAGCCTAGATAGGCCTACAAGTCCTGCGTGTAGCCTAGTTTGCACTCATTTTGGAATTCTATGCTAGCGCCATGAATGTGGCTTTGGGCGATGAAAAGGACATTAGTACATTTCTGCAAATAATTTTATGATTTTTTGATAAATTATTGTGAATACTCGTATTATCATAATGTATCCTAATTTATAGATTTAACGTTGAAAGCCATATATACAAAAATGATTAATGCAAGTCTGCTGTAAATGCAGAGGCCTTGCAGATATTGGTGGAGCGTTCTTTGGAGCAAACCTAATGAGGTTTAACTACAATCTTTTAAACGTGATCATCATGATTTTGAACGAGGAGTAATAATGTAATAAGACAATATCTTCGAAAAAAAAAGGGGGGGGGGGCAGAGGAGCTATGCATGTAATGACGAACTTAAAGAGTTATCTCCTCCCAACCAACCACCTTTCACTTTCCTAATACGATTTGAAAAAAAAAAGTTATTTGAATAAAAAAAAGTAAAATTTCTTAAGTGCCATAAGGTAAGTTGAGAATGGCAATGAACTTCACAACACCAACAACCCCTCCCACCCAGGCCAACCCCCCACTCACCCAACCTCCCCCATTTACACCAAGTAAATGGTCATTAAAAATCACTAGCTGACAGCTTGGCCAGCTTTTGATCGGACTTCAGGGGGTATAAAAATGCGAATTGCGATGGCGAAGAGAAGAAAATAATAACAATAATAATACGGCGTTTAAAAAAAAACTTGATCGAGCTAGAGAGAAATAATGTTGGCGGCATCGGTGCCCTGTGATTATGGCTGACAATTAAGAGCGAAAGGTGTCTATGGGTTAGTCGACCGGACGGCAGACAACCCGCCTATCATGAACAACCCTCACTCCCCTACGCGAACGTGAATAATCGCACCCAACGGCGTGAAATAACTCACCTTGGGACGGAATATTAACGAGGCTTGCATGCTGAGTGAATCGCCCCTCTTCCTCCCAATCTCAACATATCAGGCACCTATTGCCCGTCATTTTATGTTCTAACGCTCAGAAAATCAGAATTAACAGCTCCGTTGAAACAGACATGGAGTGCCCCCTATTGAGCATATGTGGTAAAATCAAATTTAAGCCTACAACTCGATAAAAAAAAATTACTCTCGGGGTCACACATTAAAGGGACGGGGAAGTTTGGAGAGAGATTCGTCTAGAATCAGTAGGCCTATGCCTACATGTAGGCCTACATATTGTACACCTACACATTGTATACACTTATACAGTATACCTTGTATATGTGCATAGGCCTACAGCCCTACAACAGTATAGAGAAGAACAGTAGGTTCACTGGTAGCACAAAGATGGCAAATGGGCGCCATCTTGAAAACAACCGAAAGAGGTTGTTTTCAAGATGGCGCCCGGGGAGCTTTGGTAGGGTAGTGAGTCGAGCACCGCTTTCGGCTTTGCTCTGTTAACTCAAGGATAGTCGGAGTCGTGGGTTCGATCCCCATTGCACCATCTCCTGGGTGTTTGTTGTTCTGGCTCTCCAGATTGATTCTCCAGTCGGCTTTCGTAGCCATTTTTAAAGCAATGTGGCTTGTATACATACGTTAAACAAGATGTCAAAAGCCATAAGTATCAAGAAGAAAAATTAGACATTTTTGCCTCCCCTGTCCCTACCTTGTATTTACAAACACGACTGTATGTGTACGTATGTATACGAGGTGATACGAGATACGAGATACGAGATTACCGAAAGTGAGCGGGGCCCTCCAATTATTCCAAATAAATGCTAAAAAAATGGCATTTTTATTGCAAAAAAATCTAAAATACAAAAAATATTAGGCCTATCATTGAAAATAATGTGATTTTAAAAACTTAAAATTAAAAAAAAATTAAACTTCTTGTCGCTTCCCCTTTAAGCCCGAGGCCTCCCGTAAGCAGCAACGCGGCCAATAGGAGCCATGAATCGGACTGACTGAGAAAGTCACCGCCCATCACAATTTTCTCCGCTAGGCGCTAGTGGAGCAGCCTAAATGCATGCACTATCCAGTAACAGAGTCACTCAATTAAAGTAACTCGTTAGAAATAGTGAGAATCTAGGATTCGATTTTAAAGCTACACCATTCGTCGCACTTTGCATATACATGTAGTAAACAATTCATTTGAAGGTTAATTAGATTGCAAAGACTAAAGGAAAAATCAACAAGAATTAAAGAACGAAGCAACGCTATTTCGAAAACGACAAGAAACTCGGTCATGAACGTAAAAATCGGAACCGACGAGAGTTAAGCATAATCAAATTAAAATATTAAAAAAAAATCCTCTTAGCATACTTAAGGTAAAAGAAGAAGAAGAAAAAAAAAATAGCTTCTTTAGTAAGCCTAAACTGTTTCGCGAAACGTTTGAAAACGTGAAGAAAAAAAAATTCACCTTAACGACTTGGAGCGCTCAGACTTCAGAGGGACGTAAACGCATTTGGAATTTTAATGAATAGACTTTTCACGCTTTTTTGACGGTTAATCGGTTAATTTGCAAAGAAACAATGTTGGAAACGAATTTAAAAGGTCGGCATAGAAAGGAAGAGGAAAGAGAGAATATTCTTGGATAAAAAAGCGAGCAAATTGTGCAAATCTGATTATGTTCGATTGACTTCATTAGTTTGTAGGCAGGCAGGTCTGTGGAAGATTCGCACGCAGGCGCACAATTGGAGAGAAAAAAAAAAAAAAATTGCACTGCATCACGTGAATCCAGAATTAGCATTTTTCAAATGCGCCTAGAAACGAGATAATTTCATGAACAAAATGCAAAAGAATCCAATTGGACTCTAAACACTCTTGTAATACAATTGTAGGTCTACGATGTTGTGCTGCGTAGCGTAGCGAACGTGAAAGTCCGCTATGATGTCATTTGATGACGTCATAGAGCAGCCACTTTTGCATCGCGAGTCTATACGGCGTAAGTTGAGCCCAAACTAACTTTCACGTGCGACTATATGTTGCTACTAAATGCGATTAAATTGTTAGCTCAACTCTCTTTGGTGGAGCGCTTTACTATTTCTCTTTTGATTTTAGCTGCGCAGGATAATGGTTCATTTTATAGCCAGTAGACGGCGTTCCTGCTGCGTACCTATGGGTACGCAGCTTACGTGCCAACGAACTACGAGTACTTTCATATTCTAAAAGTCTACGCTTTTCTACTCTACGCTACGTGTGTGAAAAAACGTAAACTCACTTGGTATCGATGTTACGCATTTCAGTGCAGACTCTGCAGGTGCTAAGACTGCGTATAGTTATCTATAATTTAGTAGCTACAATGTAGGCGATTATACGGGAGTTTAATTCCGGAATTTGCTAATTCGTATTCTTGTCTTGTTTTAATGGCACAGTGGCGCGGAGCGCGCGCAGTTTGCGAGTCTGCTCACTAGAGGCTACTTGAGGCGTGTGTGGTTCATTGTGCATATTGAGGTTCACGGATATTCCTGAAAATGTTGTTCTTGGTTTCAACGGAGGAAACAAACACGGAATAAGAATCTAGAAACAAAATTGCAACGAATGCTTATGAATATTTAATACGAAGAGTTTTATAACGAGTTATTGTAAATAAGCTAATGTTAACTTTACACATACACATGCATTGTACGCTCCTTACATGTATTGGGTAGGAGCGTACTCTCGTATGAGCGACGTTGTCTTAGAATTTGAATTAGAATTATTACTCGGCAAGCGGTACGTTTGAGTCTGGATTGGTCCAGTACGGCAAAAATCCATCAAAATTTGACAATGATAATGAACCCCTTACCCCCAGCGGTTAGAAGTAGAAGCGAGCTCTAACCAACTGAGCCACGGGAGCTCCCACAACCGCAATAGACACAACATAACCATCATAAAAAATAAAATAAAATAAACAAAATCACACCAAAAGTCACAACTTCAAACTATTGTCCCATTAAAATAGCCAGGTGGCGTTACTGAAACATCATTCCATTGTCTATGTAGTAATTAGACTATAAAAATGTCCAATGGTGAGAATCAGTACGTGCATAAATTTCCCTACTCTTTTGTGAGTGATCCAATATAATATGCACGTTGAATAACACTTGAAATCGGTAAATATCAGAAAATTATCATAATAATATGAGGAAAATATCAGATAATTATCATAATAATATCAGGAAAATATCATAAAATTATCATAAATATATCAGGAAAATAGAAAAATATCAGAAAAATATCAGAAAAATATCAGAAAAATACCCGGTGCTCAATGTTGGCGCAATGAGTGTTTCTCTTTCAAGGTGGCTAGCAAACGAGGCTCATTTCCGGTTTGCATGGTGTACCGGTACGAGGGCTCGCAGAATTTTGGCCATCACACAGTCTAAATCGATAATGAGCGTCGTCTGCTAGCCGCCATTAAAAGTAAACCTCGTCATTGAGTCAACATATATGTAGCCTAGAGCAATAACCATAATAGGAAAACTGAGCGGGGATTTAATATTGGTGCGCCGCAACGCACCTAGCGGCGAAAATCTGAAGCTTAAAGAATATTACAAAATATACAGGAGCTTGAGGAGCGTTTCAGTAATCGACTCTGAAACCCCGCAAATAACTTGAGAATAAGAACACTATCAGATGTTCTAACCTTTCGATGGTCACATTAGTGCCTCTGATGAGACAAACTTCAGAGTGTTCCCTCCATATTTGCAATTGCGCAGAAGATCTCGCCCGTCTTCTCACGATTTAGTTAGTCCGATGAGAACAACAACATCATCAAGATCAACAACACCTAGATATCTCGCAACCAAGCGTTTACCTAAGCGCGGCCCACGCGTTCTTTATCTGCGCGCGGCGCGTAAATTTCATACTTGAACACTGAGAAAACGTAGGCGACAAACCGTCTACAACACGGGGAACAAAAATCAATGAAGGAACTAGAAAAGCCTAGGCAGACAGTCGCACATCAGACAGACAACTCAAGAGCTCTCGGAGTTGTGCGAGTTCACTTGGATGCGCGCAGAACAGCAGCAACCTGCCAACGTATGCCTACGCCCTTTAATACTTTAAGACCGACCCAGCTGAAATTCAATTTAAGCATGTTACCTTTACTTAAAGGCTACTCAAAGGACCCGGAGAATAGACGAGAAACAAGATACGGCTGAATCGAATCGGATAGGCTCCCCTCACCTCCACTTCAAGTGTAATTGATTTTTAAAAGCGCGCGCGCGCGCACTGCTCAGGCAGGCAGACAATCGCGGAAGCGGATTTGTGCGCATGCAGTGTGTAACATATCGTTCTAATCCGGATGCGAGGTTCATCGGTCCGTACTTTTCTCATCTTATCGACTCGCGCTCAGCTCGCAGAAACACCGCACTGAGAGTAAAGGTGGTTCCACATGGACGAATTTTCCAGCGAATGTCAAGCGAACTCCAGCGAATTTCCGTTAAAACTGTGTCACGTGACCATCGCGAACGCCAGCGAACAGCAACGAATTTCTTGGCGAACG
>JAQIYI010001595.1:0-11472 GCA_034700265.1 Polyzonium germanicum
AAAATACAATATGTGTCCAAAATACAGTATTTTAAATACATGTATTTTCAAAATACATGTATTTTGCCCAACTCTGCCTAATGAAAAAATCCTAAACTAATCAGCGTATCAGTTACGGTACGTGCGTGCGAATATCCGCAAACAATTTTACCAATATTCTTCTCTATACTGTGATATTACGGTACCCGATAAGGCCGGTTAAGCATAATTCTCAAGGGGTGTAGAGCAACTTCTGAGGCACTACCGGAGACTTCCAAAACGTACATAATATGTGAGTGACAACACATCATTCACCCTACAAAGCATAGACAGTGATATCATTGCACGAGTAGTGCATAAACTGCACGTGCAACATTTGTTGCTACTTTATCCTTCCAAGTTAAATTTTCATCTATTAACCATGTGAGCTTGTACCAATTAAATCAATTCAATTTAATCAAGATTTAATTGGTACCGATATATAAAAACAACAAGGCGCCCGGGCCGCCTTGTTGTCGGGAGCTCTCTGGCCACTTGGCTCTGCCCGACTAAGCCACAGTCCCGCTCAGTGGGCGCCTGAGGCTTAGCCTCGCATGGCGAAGCGCTTTAAGCCTCGCTGCATATGCCGGGAAGGAAGAGGGTGAAATCAACAGGGCGCAAAGTTAAACGCAGACACACGGACCACAGTAAGATAAGAATACAATAAGAATAAGATAACACTGCTATTAATATATAAGATTTTTATAGGATTTAATTTAAATTTGACTAAATTTATTTCAATGAAATTAAACTTAATCCATGTTAGGTGACTCAGTACATTCATTTGGTCTCAAATTTGTGTACATGTAATTCATTTAAATGTCACTTATTTAAATGTAATATGGAGAGTTAATTGTAGTTTATTAAATGTATTGGAGCAGGTGCTGAGAGAAGACCTCGTCGACCAGAAGTGGTGGGTGGACAAATCAACGATCGCTACAGTGACGGACGCCTCGTTGTTCAGCTGCTTGGTGGGGAGCCAGGCGCTGTGGTCGTCGCAGGATGAGGACGCCGATCGTTTGTCCAAGCTGCTCGGCGTCGTCGAAGCCATGGTGGGCGAGCAGCATCCGCACCGGGAGTCGAACCGAAGGTCCTTGAAGGAGAAAGGTGTTCGCGAAGCCGTGGTGACCATCTGCAGAGAGCGAGCGTTTGGCAGCGACGACCACTGTGAGCCTCTGTCCGTCCGCTCGTGCCAGGCCGTGGTCAAGATCTTACGAAGCCTCATTGGACCCCAGTCCGACTCTGAAACCATCATCGAGACCTTGAAGCTGCTCGTAGCCATCCATCCGTCCAACCTGGTCTACGTCTGCCAGTCCTTCTACTTCCTGCCTCAGAAAGTCGAGCAAATCATCCGGCCACCTTCCACCAATTCGTCGGCATCCACTCCATCAAAGGTCTTGGACGACAACAATGGCCTCTATTTTCCGCAATCGCCTGACAAGAAGAACAATGACCAGGCCTCGAGTCCTGACCTGGTGGGAAGTCTACCCGAATGCGACCAAGAACTCGTGATGGCCTGCTTGACGCCCGAATCCTTCGGAAAGTTGACCGAGTCTGAGGAAGAGGACGACGACGACGACGACGATCCTAAAGTGAGCTCCAGTCCTGATAAAAGTGATCAAGCGCCTTTGGATGGACTGGAGCAGGAATTTGACCCGAGTCTGCAGTCCAAGTTTTCCCCAGCTGCGTTCGTAAGATCGACGTCGTCCAAGGAGGAAGTAAGATCCTTCGGCGACCTTGCTATTATTTCCAAAGGTACCTGGATAAAGAAACGAAATCTAATTGAGATCATTTAATTTTTTAGAAACGAGTTGCGCGAGCAACACTGCCTAGATAATTTGATTGATTGGATTTTCTTAGGGATCCTCGAGTTGTTGTTTGGTCTCGATTTTATTCACGTTACTTCGGACGTCGTGGATACTGACATTTTGCTCGTGCTGGCTTTGCATCCTGATGAGGGCGTCAGATTCCAAGTGCTAGAGGTATGGCTTTGTTGGCATCACGTGAGTCAGCGACAGCTAGTGCATTGCTATAAAGACCTTTTGCTCTAAGCAGTCGCTGAGGACGTACTTGAGGCGTGGCAGTTCAGCGATTCGCAAACACCTCTACAATCTGTTGGCCAACCAGCTGTTTCACTACGAGGCCAGCATGGTGATTGCCGAAGCCTGTTTCGCAATCCTTTTCGTCGACGATTTCACTTTCGACAAAGAGTGAGCGGCTTAATCTGAATTAATTGGTGTAATCTATAATTTTCCAATTGTTAATTATTTTATTTCTTGCTTAGAATTTCGAAGGCTCCGCAGAACGTAGCAGCGTGTCCGCTGGTGCTTGCAATTCTACCGAGGACGGCCACCGATACTGTATTGTGCCATAACGTGATCGCGACCCTCAGAGCGGTAAGTCAGGGTAACAGAACTTGCACAGCTACCTTGGATGCAAGCAGCCAGCTCTTCAGTTTGTTGTCGCTTTGTACATTTATTCTATTCATTCATGCATTGTTTGTTGACCGATTCATTTATTTTTGTCAAATTTTTTCTCTAGCTTTGCTACAGATCGTCTTCATTCACCAAGGAGTTGTCCGATTATGGACTGGTCCAGTCGTTGTGTTTGACGCTCTCGGCCGCCATTCACACGCAGTTCAGTCTGGTAGATGTTTACGCCGAATCCGAACAGTCTCTCTTGGTCGGTGACGTCAACTCGTTCTTGCAAGAAATTGCAACTCATTTCATCAGGTGCGTTTCTCTTTTATAGTACTATGCCCATGGATGAGTTGTATCTGTTCAATTGGAATTCGGGAGTCGTGGGATCGATTCCTGCCCTATCCAGCTTGGATTTTGGTGTTTCTCCAAAGCATAGGAGTGATTGGGACCCTATTGTGCTGTGTCATTGTTTTTATAATTGAAATATTTTGAATTCGAATTTTAGGATTCACGGCGATGTAAATCTTCAGATCGTCACTGCGAATCTTGAAATCCTGGTTCACCATGAACTCATCGAAGCTGAGAACCATGGCAAGTGTGTTGATTAGATTTTACTTTAATTGGACTGGTTTAGGCACGTTTAAGCATTTTTGTCTAGTTCCTCCATATCGTCCATTTTATACGTTCTAAACATAGGAAGCGAGGCTCTCTGCGTTTCAGCATTCCGGGTCGCCCGATGCGTCTGCCTGCGGGCAATGCTGAACTGCGTGCGGACCAGTCTGGGTTGGATCAGCGACGATGACTTGCCTTCTACGGCAGCAGCAGGCTCCATGGACAACAGGAACATTCCACGCTCACCGTCGTCCTTCTTCAAATTAATCGAGCTCAGCGACGCCAAAACAAAGCCGGCAACTACGTCCGATTTCTGTGCCAGACTCGCCTTTCTGCTTTCCGCCAGTGTCGACTTTGTGCTCTTTGCAGGTTGGTTTGATATTTAATTTATTTATTTCTCTGTCAGTCCACCATTTGATCGTTTCTAATTTCTGCATAGAAATTGTCTTCGCGGAGCAGGATTGGTCGTTTGTTCGGTACCTATTTCACCACCTGAAGGAGGGAAATATCGCTATTTTGGTAGGCCTAGCTACTAGTATATCAAGGCCAAGACTCTTGAGACTTGTGTCAAGACAGTCTCAAGGTGTCGTTGGATCTTCTAGAATCGAGTCAGGCTTATCTACATGAGTGAACCGAAATTGCGTTCTCTGACCTGTCTTAAGACAGCCTTGAGAATGTGATTCTAAGTTCAGCTTCTTTTGTGCTGTTGGGGCAGTACAACTGGATCCTTATGGCGTCAGAAATCTTAAGGCTGGAACCACTAATTACTTTTAGAGCTTTCTCGACTTGATAAAAATCCCAAAACAGGATGTCTTGGATTTTTTTCAAGTCGAGACAGCTCTAAAACTAAAAAAAGGCAGACAGATTTGATTTATTCGATGGAAATTTCCAGCTTGCTAATATACTTGGACGTTGATTTGATCCAGAATAAACGGCGGTTGTCGTCGTGGACGCACGAAATGCCAAAGTGGCATTCGGCTCTGTATCCGCTTCACGACATCTTCAGGATGCAGTTTGGCCGGCTGCTCGTCTTCCTACTGGCGCCCACGCAGCCATTTCATCGGCGTGCCTTTGTCCTCGACTCCGTTTCTTCGGTGGATGGCATTCAGGCCAACCTCATCCTCTACACAATCAAGACGAACACTCAGGTCTGTGTTAGCCATTATGAGTTTGATTCCTGCAACATCCCTTGGATGCTTGTGTTTGTTCATACAATAGAATTAAGGGCTTACGATTTAAATCTTGCATATTCACCTTTGTTGGCAGTTGGAAGAGAAATTCCGTGAGTTTTTGCGTTCGTTTCTGGAGGATGACGAAGGGTCGCTCTCAGAGTTGAGTCATCATGAGGCTTGGCGGTCATTGAGCGCCACCCTCAATCAGAAGGCCCGCAAGATTAAACCGTTTTCAGCCGTTCAGTGTCTGGAATCGTGGATCGAGGCATCCGTCCAGAGCAAGCGCCTGTGGAGGACGATGCGATCGGCGGCCATCAAGAAGACCCTTAAGAAGGAAGAGCTGCTGGCGGCAGTCATCGGCGAGGCGGCCGTGTCGGTCACGACCAGAGTGTCTGAATACTACAACGACCAGTGCAAGCGATATCTGGAGTACGTGAAACTGACTTTCGGTCTCCGCCTTCGCCTCAGGAAGTCGTGGCAGAATCTCGCCGAACAGTTAACTCACGAGAGGGCGATTTGGTACTGTCCCGAGTCGCATCTCTCGTCGTGGAGGCTAGACGAGACCGAAGGGCCTCATCGCGTTCGGAAGCGGCTGGAAAGGTGTCGGCTGACCATCGATCAAAGGTTCCTCATGGAAGGACGCCGAGGTACTTTATTGCGTGCCAGTTTATTCTTCCTCATTAGTTCAGTTACTTATTGTTTTCTTTTACTAGCATTTGTCATATTATTTATTAATTATTAATGTAGGCGATTACACGGGAGTTTAATTCCGAAATTAGTTAATTCTTATTCCCAATTCCAGGAATTAGAATAAGGCAGGTATCACTAGCGGGTATAAGGCGATTCTTCAGAGTGACTCGAGCCTTGCTCACTCGTGTTTACCTATGGGTGAGCACCGCTCGAGTCACTGGAGAATCGCCTTATACCCGCTAGTGATACCAGCCTAAGTGTTTGTTACACGGGAGTTTTTCACAATTCCGTTTTTATTCCAAAAATGCTACGCGATTACTCGGGAGTTGTACACATAGGCGCGCGCACCCAGGGGATGTGCAAGTGGGGATCGAAACCACGACCTCAAGTAGCCTCTAGTGAGCAGATTTGCAAGCTGCGCGCGCTCCGCCCCACTGAGCCATTAATACACCAATTAGAATCATCTAATTCCGGAATTAAACTCCCGTGTAATCGCCTACATACCGGTAGTTATTTTATAGTTTTATTTAAGCTGTGCTTAGATTTTATTTTTGCTGCATTCATATTTCATTTTAGTTATATTTGTTTTATTTTAGTTATCGTGTATAACTAACTTTTTATTGTATATATATACCGTATATACTTGTACATATACAATTATACATACTTATATTTTATTTATACATGTACAATTGTACATGTTCATTAGCCTGTTAATAATGTGGATTTATATTATTTTTATTTTATTTAGTGAAAACTAAATGTCGACCTCGGTTGAGTTATCTTTTCGAGAACGACGAAGACCATTCGAACGATTTGGCCACTCTTTATGACCAGCTTCAGAATGCTGAGAAGATAAGGTCAGTCCTTTGCGTTGTATCCAGCACTTACAGTAGGTCTCATCTTGATTTATATTGTGACAATTATGTCCACTGATGCAGGTGCACCTATCGGTCGAAAATCGTCACTCCATCGACGGAGACGGATGGCGAACTGTTGCTCGGCAACCGTTGTTTGTACTTCGTCGGCGAACAATCGAGCTCCATCAAGACTTCGCCGCCGAACAATGTCAGTATCAATTTCTAGTTATAGCAGACTTGAATTGCACGCACTGTTCCTTGGTTTGTTTGTTAGCAAGTTAGTGATGTGTTCGCACTTGCACGCTAAAGGCCATTCTGGAATGTAGCTGTTATACGATATTGAATTCATTCCAATATTGCTAAATCCTCTGCTTGCATTCCAAAATGATCTAAGAATTTTATTCAAACAGTTTCATTGTCACAAACCAACATGTGTAAACAAGCGTCGACAAACAACGCGAGTTGGGTGGGTTGGAACCAGATGGACTCTTGAACCGTCTCTTCTAAATTTGAAATTTAGAAAAAGAGAAAGAGCGAGGTGGTGTCGCACACGTGGCCCTTCGAAGAGGTCAAGGAGGTCATGAAGCGCCGCTTCCTCTTGCAGGACAACGCCGTCGAGCTGTTCATGTCGAACGGCAAGACCTTCATCGTCTCCTTCACGTCGCATCAAGTAGGCCTAGATATTTCGAATATTTTCTAGACAAACGGTTGTTTTTAAGTGTCGATCCAATTTGACTGCATGAACCTGCTAAATGATGTCATTTGATTGATTGTTTTACAGAATAGGAACGCGCTGTTCGACCAGCTGATGGTGAGCAGCCTTCCCAACCTGGTGTCGGACGGAGATGTGACGCTGGGCGGCGAGGCCAGGCTCTGGAGGGACCAACTGACCACCAACTTTGAGTATTTGACTCACCTTAACAAGATGGCCGGCCGCTCGTTCAACGACCTCATGCAGTACCCCATCTTTCCCTTCGTGCTGGCCGACTACTCTAGCGCCGTACTCGACCTCAACGACATCCGCTCCTTCAGAAATCTCGCCAAGCCCATGGCCATTCAGGACGCGAAGAAGGAACAGCACTACATGAGCCAGTACAGGTTCCTGGAATGCGAGAGCCAGGTGTCGAGCTGCAGCGTGGGCAGCGGATTCGATCAGCCAGGCACCATGCTCGATCACTACGGCCCCTATCACTACGGTTCGCACTACTCAAACAGCGGCATCGTGCTTCACTTCCTCGTCCGTCTTCCGCCCTTCACTTCCATGTTCCTCGCCTATCAAGACAACAACTTCGATCTGCCAGACCGCACTTTCCACGCGCTCAAGACGTCCTGGTGGCTTTCCAGCTCCGAGTCCACCACCGACATGAAGGAGCTCATCCCCGAGTTCTTCTTTCTGCCTGAATTCCTCACCAATTTCGAAGGTCTGCGCGACTATTACAACATGTATTTTCCCGAATATCTTGGATTTATTTTTGTCAATTTGATCACAAGGATTTGACTTTGGAGTGCGCCAGAGTGGGGACCGAGTCGACGACGTCGTATTGCCCGCTTGGTCTCGTGGCGATCCACGCCTCTTCGTGCTCATCCATCGCCAGGTCCTCGAGTCCGCCGTTGTAACTGAAAACCTGCACCGCTGGATTGACTTGGTGTTTGGCTACAAGCAGACCGGCAAAGCGGCCATCGAGGCCATCAACGTCTTCCATCCTGCCACCTACTACGGCTTCGACAAGGAGCAGATAACGGACCCTTTGCGTCAGATGGCTGTGGAGACGATGGTGAAGAGCTTCGGCCAGACTCCCGTGCAGCTCTTCAGGCACGCCCATCCCATGGTGTCTCTGCACCTGACCGCCTCGCCACCGCCCAGCAGCCTCCGCAACTCTTCCAAGCCGTCCGTGATGCCCGAGGTCGTTGGTCTTCGTTGGGGTAGCTACGTCGGGTCGCCCGATGAATCCGATCCGCGCATCGTGTGGCACAAGCGGCAGCAGTTCAGGGTTATTAATAAATTGACTAGTAAATAAAGAAATCAATTAATTCAATAGATTTAATTGATTGATTGAATTTAGTAAATTAATTAATAAACATTAATAAGCTTAAATAAATAATTTGTTTATTAATTTAACATCATGTTGACAGATCGGCAGCTTCGTGCCCATGGTCACCAACGAAGTGTTCGGGCTGTCGGAAAACACTGCCCTCCTGGTCCAGTACTGCAAGGACAAAGGTGCAGCAATTAGTTAGGTCTAGAATCGTACCCGGTGTGTATCAAAACAGGTAATTTTTGACCTAGGCCTAACTGCATTATTGTCTTATAAATTCAAATCAGGTGCCAGCATGATCAATACGACATACTTGACCAGCGCTGCCCTCGTCTATTGGGGTCACCACGATGGCCTTCTGTGGATCCAGCTGCAGCAGGATCGCTCCCCGCAGCCCTTCATGGCCATCGACGTTGCAGATCCTGTAAGCTTAATTGTGTAGTACTCCGTGATTTTCTTATTTCCTAATCGTTTTGTTTTAAATGAAGGTCACCGCCTGCGTTTCAACTCCCGACTGCCTCCTTCTCTTCTTGGGCAAGAAGTCTGGCATTTTGTCCATCCAGAGGGTTTCGTTTGACCAGTCCAAGGCAAGTTTAGTTTTAAAAGAAATAATTTCACAGTTCTTTTATGCTCAAGGTGATTTGCTTAATTTTCAGCCTGGCGTGACGTTGGTCGGCGATCCCACAGAACTCTACGGGCATTCGTCCGCTGTGCTGGATCTGTACTTGTGCTCCAGCTATAGCGTAGTGGTCAGCTCGAGCGCAGACTCGACGTGCATCATTTGGGACCTGAACCGGTTCGTCACCGGCCCCGCCACCACCGATGTCTTCTTTCGTGATATCTCATGTGCGTTTATTTTGTATTAGGCTGTGCTACGTGCGGAGCATAGAAGACCACGTCGGTCCAGTCCGCTTGGTGACCATCAGCGAGACATCCGGCGATATCGCGTCAATCAGCGACGTTGCTGGTCACGGTGGCAGCACAGCCAGCTGTCTCATGCTGCACACCATCAACGCAAAGCGAATCGCCAGCATTCGGACGGACTTGGGCGCCATCATCTCGTCGGTCTGCTTCTCTACGGCGCCCGAAGGGATCTCTGCCAATGTCGTCTGCGCTGGAATGTCCGATGGATCTTTGCGGTGAGCATTTCATCTATTATTTATTTGTGCCGTACTCAGTTGCTTAATAGATTTATAATTGTTCGGATTTACATCTATATTATTTGGATATTTTCTTATTTAGATTAAGATTAATTTATATCGTTTGATAGAATGTGCGATTTCCTTTTGTGTTTAGAATGTGGAGCTCGTGGGATCTTCTTCCCGTGCGGACAATCAGATTCGACAAGTTTACAAGACCCATCACGTGGTGAGAACATTAATTGACACTGAATTGTACGTGCAAAGTTTGTGCCGCTCTCTAGCACTTGTAGCGGTAGCGTGTCTCAAATGGACCGTTTATTTCGCCTTTTAATGGGCCTGCGATTTTGTGGTACGTGCGAACAACATTCAAGGGCGAATAGCAGTTGCAATTTTTGCCACTTGTTTTATTTGTTCTAATGTTTTATTTTAAAATCTGCATTTCTCTCCAGCCTTGCTTATTCGTTGGACTGCCAGCATCTTTACGCGGCTAACTCCAGGGGCTTCGTCGCCATTTTTGAGTGTTCGTCGAAACACGGAAACTCCGTTCCGAAATTCAGGACGCTCATCTGACGGCGTCCTTGGTCCTCCCCTCAAGTAAGCCCTTTGGCTTCATTGTATACACAATGTGGGCTGATTCCCATTGGGAAATTTGTTCCGTGCAACTCGACGCAACCTATTGCTCGATAGCTCGTCAAACCAGTTATAACAATGGGGTTTCGTCTGGTGGCGCAATAAAAAATTGCACAATCTGAATCGATAATCATAGGGTCTTATGGTAGCATCTTGACTATATAATTGCACATATAAAAATCAGATCAGTATATAGTATATTTATCAAATGAAGCCACATTTAAAACTGATCAAATTTAATATCCTTTTTGGATCAGTATTTGACAAAAATAAGCGTGGTGAGGAATCGACCATCACTGATGATCAAAGAAAGATAAGCCCTTACAGCGCAATCTATGGGCAAAGACAAATTTTTTGGCGGTCAATTGTGTAATATTTATAAATCAGGTTGCTCTGATGATTTCCTCAGTGTGGACCAGTCCGCTTGTTTGTTGTGTTTTAGTGCCATGGCTTTTAAAGTCTCATTTCAAGATGGTTAATCTTGATTGAACAAGTTGATTATCTGATATTTGTTATAGATTATGGTGATAATTAAACTGAAAGAAGCTTAATTCA
Organism: Polyzonium germanicum; assembly: GCA_034700265.1. Lineage (NCBI taxonomy): Eukaryota > Metazoa > Arthropoda > Diplopoda > Polyzoniida > Polyzoniidae > Polyzonium > Polyzonium germanicum. The sequence goes on from JAQIYI010001595.1 coordinate 10,136, forward strand.
AATTTTGCAGTTTAAAAGCACTTCTGCACATGAAATACTTACTAAGGTCGGCCTACAACAATTACTTAACACTTAATTAATACCCCCACCCGGTGAATAGCATTTATTTTTATTTGCACTGAAACGAAGTCTATTAAAATTCTATTTTTTGTAAAAATAAAGTCCTATTTTTATTTATCAGCCTGGTGTCACTTCGCACTTAAGTGCATGGCATAATTTCAGAAACGTCTTTGCTGGTTAGCGCAATAAGGAGACCAGCTCTGATGAGGACGTCGATGGTGCATAGAGCCTCCTTCCCCTTGCCATTAACGTCCTCTTCAGAGCTGGTGATGTCTGTGCTGTCTGTTACGGAACCCGGTTCCGTACCGCACTAAGAATCCTCTCCACTAAACCACTCGAGTGAGGCAGTAGTGTAAACCGAAGTTTTGATCGATTTTTTGTTAAGAATAAAAATGAAGTGAGACGAAGCAATTCTCAATTTCAAAAATCAGGTGTCTTTATTCTTGTTTGCATCTTACCGGTATTTATGCGATTCAAGGATTGAGGATGTGTAGGTGAATGAAGGTCACCGGTTTCTATCTTTTAGAAGACGATTCATTGGGAGGGGGAACTAAAGTTGGAAGAAGTTCTTCCAATTTGTGAGGGAGCAGCATCGCGCTTTATTGCGATAGCGAAGCTTTTGTATTTTAAGTCAAAAGTAAAGCGAAAAAGTTTTCGTGCAGATGTTTTATTCCAGCAAAAGTTTTATGGTGGCTTAAATGTGAAGATTTTAGTTTGAAACTCGCAAACACATCAAGTTAATGCGTTTGAGAGTTTTTTGGTGGAGTGAGGTCGAAAGAGAAGGAAGGGATAGCTCGCGGCCAATCAGCGATGCGTATTTTACGTATAGGCCAATGGGAGCGTGGGAGGATCTGGGGAAGCTGGGCACAAGGATACTAGATAACTGTTATCTGGGTAACTAGATAACTAGTTAACTAGATAACTAGTTAACTAGATAACTAGTTAACTAGATAACTTATCTAGTATCCTTGCTGGCAGCTGGTGGCGGCAGTGTACGGGCAGTACTTGGGATGGGTGATGGGGTGGAGCGCTGTTGTGGGAAAGCGGACGACATCATTTTGCCATGGGCAGACGTAATTGGAGCGTAGGGATACAAAAATGGCCTCGACGATCGGCGCTTAATGACGTCACGTGGTGTGTTTTGTCCACCACCGGCTGTATATAAACCACGGTCTTACATACAGGTCTGGAAACTAACCGGTTTTTCTGCGTCGCTTAGTAATTCCGTTTTTCATACTTCACCTTGCGGCCACTCGATGGCGCTGGGGTAGAGGGAT
>JAQIYI010001596.1:0-11462 GCA_034700265.1 Polyzonium germanicum
AATAAAATCAATATGTAGGCTAGGTATTAATGAATTTTTTTTTCAGAATCAGCTAGCACAACAGTTCTTTAATTTAGGCTAGGCGCTAGGTGATTATTTTACAGGTACGTGGCGAACTCGTAATGACTCAACAAGTCATTACAGGTATGTGAGTTAGATAGTTAGAAGTAATTTACAACGACCAATTGTGACCGCAATATAATATGTAGCCTAGTAATGTAAGTCTAATACGATAAATGCATGTATGTATGACTGGGCGAATCCATTATTTTGCAGCAGCTGTAATATTATGTTAAAAGTAGGGAATTTTTTTAAAAACACTGTATGCATAGGAATATATTCATAGATTATGTTTAATTCACTCCATAAACCCTAGTTTCTTCTAATAGCCTAGCTTATTAAAAGCCCGATTTACTGCACGCGTTTTAGGATGTGCTCCAAAACTCGATTAGCTCGAAACCGGTAGGCCTACCAGTACAATTAGCTAGCATGGGTTTGTACGGTAAAGTAGCCTACAGCCCTACATGCAGGCCTACAAAAAGACAAGTGGGTGATCGCAAATGACTCATGTTTATAATGACTAAAGTTTCAATCTAGGCCTATACGGTAGGCCTACATAATTAATAATTAACAGTTACCGGTAGGCGGTAGCTAATATAGTTATAGCAGCGCCCGTCTGCAAATGCATTTTTCTTTGAGTAAGACCTACCGATTGACATCATGCCTCCCGTCGACTGTAGCTCATCGACTAGGCCTAGACCTTTCGACTAGAGATTTCAGTTTTAATCGAATGCAAATCTAAGGGATGTATCATCATGTATGATTCAACTCACTGTGCATTTTTAATCATGTAACTCGATGCAACCTTTTTGTTTGAGTGCTAGTCAAACCAGTTAGGTTTAGTCGGGTCGCATGATAGAAATTACAGACAGGCCTACGCCTTCTGCTGGGATACATGTGAGGACACCCGAAATATGTGACGTCATTTACATGTAAGCGTTTCATCGCTCTACAGGAATCGAGTAGGCCTAGGCCTAGATAAATTTATCTAGCCTACGCGTACATGTATTCCTGCATGAGTGCCTTCTATCGGACGCAGCCCTCCTAATCTTACGTCTGGCCTGTGTGCCTGAACTCGTGATCGTTATTAATATAAGGCAGGTCTGTATACAACTGACAGATGGGGCCTTAATTATTGACGCGTGACGTCACAACCGATACATGCTTTGTGATGCGGAAGTTCTGTTTACGCACGTAACGAAATAGGCCTACATTGCAAACATTACAGTTAGTGCAGGTTGCATGCAACTCAGGTGAACGCCATATGCTCACAAATGCTATAATAACAGCGTTGGTTACCTTATTAATGTTCTTCCGGTAATTCGCAATTTGTCGAACGGCAATTCATCAAAATAAGCGCGAAATTGACGGCGAAATTCGGACGGTAAACAAGTTGTAAAAAAAGAACTTACCAATGGTGCCACTTCAAGTCCAGTGAATCCCAAAAATCCTTCAAATGAACCATTGTCTATTCATCGATATTTACCGGAAAATTCGGTATTTATCGCCATAAATACATATTTAATGATGAGAAAAAGAAATATTTATACCAAACACATTAAAAATCGGAATAGAAGAATTAAAATACAATAAATTAATAAAAATCCCTGTCCAGTTTAGAATTATCTTCGAAGAAATCCCTAGAATCTGGACCACTGATAAGACATAACGAAGTGACGCACGAAGCGTATATTCTTAAAGGTTTCTGAACTAAAGAGCGGTTGCCAGATTTCCTTGCTCAGAAAACACACGAAGAGGTTTAACTGCTACGCCTACGCATAACTTCAACTAAAATTCTTATATTAATTTTAAGATTTCATCAATCATAGCATTTAAAATGATTATTCCTTGACAGAAACCTGATAAACAAGTGGGGAATTACATTAGGCCTACATTATTTGGTGATTGCACTGCAACCCTGTATTTTATGTCATTACACAGTGTTGCCAGATTCAGCTTCTAATTATTTTTCAAATTTGAAAACAAATAAGCCTTTGAGTCAAATAAATCAATTAATTTATTTAATTGGTAATTAATTAAAACCCTTATTTAATGGGCATTTTAATTTGTTTCGAGGAATTTAAAGTTAAAATTCTCAAATTTTATTTTAACGTACCGGTATCTGAAGACTCGGTGCAATGGCAACGCTGTCAAATGTTTCAATGTTTGGTAATTTATTTGATTTTTATCCTTTTTTGGCTTCGTTTTTCGCGCTAAAATTAATATTAAAACGTTTTAAAAGCGTTTTAAACGATTCAAAATGCCTGTATCTAACGATTCGGACCGTATAATATTTGTAAGTTAACATCATGTCGTTGTGAATTGCTAAAAACGTTCAAAAGCCTAAACTAGTAGAAAGCTTGCATGTCTCAGTAGGCTACTTGGGCCTAAATGCTTGGATTACGTACCGTAATATACGTAATTTTTGTACATTTTAGAATGAAGAGGACATCAGCTATGAGGAAGAGATTCTACGTAATCCGTACTCTGTCAAGCAGTGGTTGCGCTACATCGAACACAAAAAGGAGGCGCCGAAGACCGCCATAAATTTGCTGTACGAGCGATCCTTGCGAGAATTACCCGGAAGGTATGTTGCTGGACAGTACTAGCGTTTGACGTCATTGCCCAACATGTTAAAATAGACTGTGCATGAGTTGACCACCGTAACTAATAACTATAGTTATTAGTTAGTTAGTTAGTTAGGCCCTATTAGGAAAATACATTTTGAAAAGCATGATAATTAGCATAAAAGACGGACTAATTTATGTTGCAATTATTGACTGAAATTTGAAATGTTGACTGAGCTTCAAAATCACGTGAACCTGGACTTTTAGCTTAAAACAACTATACAGGAGTAGGCCTATACCGGTACTCTACTAATTTTGCTGAAATTCTAGTTACAAACTGTGGTACAATTATCTCAAGTTGAGACGAAAGCAGACCAAGGGACGTTGCATCACTGACCCTGGCTATGACGACCTGAACAATGCTTTCGAAAGAGCCCTCGTATTCATGCACAAGGTAAGCTCGGTTCCGAAACTTCCGATGCATTGTTCGGAGCTGTAGTTCGATCATTTTGATTTTTACTGAATAACTTTCGTTTTTTTGTTTGCAGATGCCCAGGATCTGGATGGACTATTGCCAGTTCTTGGCGGACCAGTCGAAAATCACGCGCACTCGTCGAACGTTCGACCGTGCCCTTCGAGCGTTGCCCATCACGCAACACCACCGCATCTGGCCGATCTATTTGAAATTCGTGCGGCGCCACAACGTGCCCGAAACGGCCGTTCGTGTTTATCGTCGCTATCTAAAGTTGAGTCCAGAAAGCACGGAGGATTACATCGACTACCTGAAGTCCGTCGGTAGACTCGACGAGGCTGCCGTTCGCCTGGCTGCCATCGTAAATAAATCAGATTTCAACTCCAAAGAGGGCAAATCTAATTATCAGGTATTCAATGGAGATATTTCATTCTTTTCTTAATGTCCAGGCCAAGCAAACGTATGTTTTGAAATCAACTTCGTACTTTTAAAAATGAGTTTCATATTTTAGTCACAAATTTGTTTAATAAGGGCTACCGGTAGTTTTTAAAATTTATGTATTCTTTAATTCTTAGCTCTGGAATGAGCTGTGCGACCTCATTTCAAAGAACCCGACGCAGATCAAGTCTCTAAAGGTGGACGCGATAATCAGAGGAGGACTGCGTCGTTACACCGACCAGATAGGGCTTTTGTGGAACTCGCTCTGCGACTATTATATACGAAGTGGTCTCTTCGAGCGCGTATGACATATTCAATTATTCTTTCCTAATTTCCATGCAGGAACGTTTTGAAGTCTAGATTTTGTATGTGTGTGTATTGAACAAAGATAAGTTATTTCTCAAATAGGCTCGTGACATCTACGAAGAAGCCATTCAGACTGTGACAACCGTGCGTGATTTCACCCAAGTCTTTGATGCGTACGCTCAGTTCGAAGAGAGCTTGATCAGCGCCAAGATGGAGACGACAGCTGAACTAGGACCAAGCGAAGCGGGTAAAGAAAAATAAGGTTTTAAAATTAGCGCAAATATATTTAATTCGTAAAAGCTTTAAACAAGTTTTTTGTTCGGTTTCAGACGATTTAGACATGGAACTCAGATTGGCGAGGTTCGAAGATCTGATGGACCGTCGTCCGCTCTTGTTGAACAGCGTCCTCCTCAGACAGAATCCGCACAACGTCAACGAGTGGCACAAGAGGGTCAAACTTCTAGAAGGCAAACCGATGGAGGTGAGTAAGCGAACGCCAAAGGAGATTTTTTTACCCTTTTGATAAAGATTGAATTCACGTTTAATGGTGTTTATTAATTCTCGTGAAACCGATCAGATTGTGAACACGTACACGGAAGCAGTGCAGACTGTCGAACCGAAATTGTCGTCGGGTAAACTGCACACCATTTGGGTTGCGTTCGCCAAGTTCTACGATGAGAATGGTCAGATTGACGACGTGAGTCTTGTTGGTCCGCTTCCCCTTCGCTAGCTTTCAACAGGCCTGTTTGTTTATAGATTATCAGGATTCAGGAAATCCACAAATTTCTTTTTTAAAATACTATCCAGGCGAGGATTGTCTTCGAGAAAGGTACTCTGGTGCCCTATGGTAAAGTGGATGATTTGTCCTGTGTGTGGTGCGAATGGGCTGAAATGGAACTGCGCCATGAGTGAGTTGTGATTATTTTTGCTTTCTTCTAAGCCTAAGTAACTTTCTAATTGTTAATGTGTTTGTGTCCGCCTAGAAATTACGAGGAGGCGATGCGGTTGATGCATCGGGCAACAACTCCTCCTTCCAGAAAGGTTGCCTACCACGATGAAGTAATTAAACGGAAAATTGTTTTTAATTTAATTTAATGAATATCGTTTTATTCAATTAGTTATGTACAATTTGTAATTTCTCAAATGTTCTAGACCGAGACAGTGCAGATGCGCCTCTACAAATCGCTTAAGGTTTGGTCGATGTATGCAGACCTTGAGGAAAGTTTCGGAACCTTCAAGGTGTGCATTTTTTAGGATATTCCTAATGATTTAATTAGGGCTGAATTTAATGTTTGCTTTTTTATTTGCTTCAGACTTGCAAAGCCGTCTATGATCGCATCATCGATTTGAAAATCGCAACGCCGCAGATCGTCATCAACTATGGCCTGTTTCTGGAAGAGAACAACTACTTCGAGGAAGCGTTCAAGGCGAATAAAATGAGCGACATAATCTTTGCGACCTTCTAACATTTTTGGTTAACTTTTATGATATATTTTTCTCTTGTAATCAGGCCTACGAGAAGGGAATTTCGCTGTTCAGATGGCCGAACGTCTACGACATTTGGAACACGTACCTGACGAAGTTCCTAAATCGATATGTGAGTTATCCGAATAGTTCCAAGTTTACAACTGATGTCGCGTTTTGAAGACCTTTTAATTTGTTCGTTCGTCTTTCAGGGCGGAACGAAATTGGAACGTGCTCGAGATCTTTTCGAACAGTGCTTGGAAAACTGTCCGGCGAAATTCGCCAAAGCCATTTACTTGCTTTACGCTAAGCTCGAAGAGGAGTTTGGATTGGCTCGTCACGCCATGGCCATTTACGATCGCGTCACCAAGGCCGTACCGCCTGAACAACAATTCGAGGTTGCTGAAACTTTAAATTCTATTTTACTCAATTCTCTAGTTTCGTTTGGTTTTAATTAAAAGCGTTCTTAAATTCAGTGTTTCCAATTTTAACATGTGAAAGTAAAAGTCAGTATTAATTGCCATCACACATTTTTCTTTTCTTTTAAATCTAAAGATGTTCAACATTTACATCAAGAAGGCGGCTGAAATCTACGGTCTCACTTACACGCGAGAGATATACGAGAAAGCGATCGACCTTCTCTCCGAAGAACAGTCGCGGTTAGTAACTTAATTGTAATTTTGCAATTTACTTTAATTTTGAATTTTAATTTGGTTTTCGACATTCAGAGATATGTGTTTGCAATTCGCCGATCTCGAGACAAAGCTGGGAGAGATCGATCGAGCGCGGGCCATATACGCCCACTGTTCACAGATGTGCGACCCTCGAGTAAGTAATTACCCCTCCCGCCTAGAAAAATTAACCCAAGTTAAAGATGATTTTTGCATCATTTCTTTGTAACTTTCAGACGACCCCAGAATTCTGGCAGAATTGGAAGGATTTTGAAATTCGTCACGGCAATGAAGACACAGTCCGCGAGATGCTGAGAATTAAACGCAGCGTCCAAGCCACCTACAACACTCAGGTATATAAATCTTAGTTATATTGGTCTTAAAAAAAGAAACATACATAATTGAGTGCCTTTTTTGTTGTTGTTTTCGACGATTGTAGGTGAATTTCATGTCCGCTCAGATGTTGGCCGCTTCGTCTCAAGGTTCCTCAGTGTCTGACATGACCCCTGGTATGGACAACGACATGCAGTTGCTTGAGGCAAGGGTGGTGGCGCTTGCCAATCGTGCGGCTCAAGACAAACCGCCTCAAGCTGGTGGCGGGGGCGTCAGTAAAGACATCCAGTTTGTCAAGTAAGTAATTCCAAAGTCCCGCTTGTATGTGTTTTTTTACCTCTGCTTGAATTGATTAATTTATTTGGGCTATTTTGTTGGCTTATTGCAGAGGTGGCGTGGAGACGCGCGATCAGGAACTGGTCGAGATGAGCAAAACAACCAATCCGGAAGAAATCAGTCTGGACGACAACGAGTATCAGAGCGACGAAGAGGCCACCATAGAAGGTTAGGTTGGGGTATTGGAGCAATGGTCCCCCGTTGCTCATTACGCGTTTAATCGCATTCAACTTAAGATTTCTTTTTAAAAATGATTGTAGAAGTGGATATCGAAAAGCAACCAGTTCCTGGAGCCGTTTTTGGTCGCCTGAAAGGTAAAGACGACGAAGTGGACGGCGGCGACGATTAATTGAATTCAAGACTCCGATGCTTGAAAGTCTTGAATGTCGGCTGGGGAGAAATTAAGGCAGTACCGTAGCAGCATTCAAGTGTATATATTTATTTCTCAGTATACATGTAATTCAGTAAATTCATTAGAGAACTTCGATTAAAATCGAATAAAGAGAAACATGTGTGTTTAGTGCTCTTACTTGTTTATTAATTTGCATAATAATAATTGTTGTTTGGATTTCTGATCTGAATGAAAAGGGGTGGGAAGGTTTGTTGCCTTGATTCACTTGCGGTCCGCTTGGATGATTGCTTGATTGGCTGCGATGCTCGGATTGTTGACGATCTCGCCGAGTGAATTGAGAATTTCCTTTCGATAATCGTCGAAGTCCCCATCGATCTCTTCAATCGTCTGCGCCTCGATCACCCATAGCTGACAGCTCGTGTCGCGGATCATACGCTCGTCGTGGCTCACGATGATAACACCTTTTGAACGAAACGACGTGGGAAAAGTTCCCCCAACTAGAAAAACTTCAACATAACGAAAACTAACCTCCTTCAAATGCGTTTATGGCTTCGCCAAGCGCATCGATGGACTCAATGTCCAAATTGTTAGTCGGTTCATCCTGCAAACGACAAGTTATTTAAAATTATCATTAATTTTATTGACAACCTTAATTTAATTAATTAGATAATTTAATTACATTTTTTTAATTATCAATTAATTTGTTTTAAACCTAGTTATAATTGTTTCAATTGTTTTAAGATTGATTATATCTAATAATTGAATGCGAAATTACCAGAATGAGTACGTCAGGAGCGCTTAGTGCAAGTTCGCAGAGTGCGACGCGAGCTTTCTGTCCGCCGGACAAGTCGCTGTTTTTGATTGTGTGCGCGTAACTGACCAATCCGAACGTTCCAAGCTGCTTGCGTGCATCCTGGTAGTTTAAATTAAATAATCTCTGCAGAGTAAAGAAATAAAATTTAAAAAAAAAACTATTTGCATATTTCTAGTCAAATTGGGGGGAAGGAACAAGATGTAACCTGCAAATATTCCACTGGTGTCTCCATTAGGTTTAGATGTTCGCCGGAATGTTGGTCAAAGCGACCGATTCTCTTAAAAGAGACGACAAAATAAAGTTAAATGTTTATTTTTCCAGAATTCAGCTAAGTTAACCGAAATCTGTCTATAAAGAAATAAAATTTAAAACATAACTCACTAATCTGTGATTCTTCCGAACCTCTCCTTCATTCTATGAATAACAGAATAAATAATAACAAAAATAAAAACACGCAAATATGAAATTTAATTTTCATAGTTCAAGCACACGAACCGGAGTGATTTCACTCATTAATATTTTCAAGAAGGTACTCTTTCCAACGCCGTTTGGTCCAACAATAGCAACTGTTTAAAGAATCAAATCAAGCAATAGATTTATTTAAAGTTTAAACTGGGCCTAGTATATACTGTAATTCTCCTTTTAAATTATACTCTAACCAATAGAGAATTAATTATTAGCCCTACCTCTAGACTTCATGTCTATTCCAAAATCGAGTTTCTTGAACAGTTTGGGTTGACCCTGATAGCCAAATGTAATGTCTCGAGAAGAAAAATAAAAAAAAATGATAAAACATCAAACCCCCTGATAAACTTTTCCAAATGACAACTGGATTCAGAATAAAAATGGAAATCTTGATTTTCTTTTTTGAGTATTGAGTGTTTATGTCGAACGCCTTCTCACTATGGGCTCCAAGTACTGGCGGGCTCAGAGGTGGTGGGCTGGGAAACTTGAACTTGACAATGTAGTCGCGCGGTCTTTTGAGCAGCTCCGTCGGAGTGCTGTCTTCCTCGTTGTTTTGCAGCTTTTTCTTATTTTTTTCTTGCTTTCTGGTCAACGCGTCCTTCTGCACTTTTTCCTAAATTAGAAAACAACTCTTAAGTCTTGGCGTCCTTGCCTATTCCCTAGGTTTTATTTACAAGTTTAAAACCGCAGCATCCTTACAGCAACTTTAGTTGATTTTCCTGAAGATTTCATTTCTCTGAGACGCTTTTCTTGCTTTTCGTAGTCTTTCGCTTGCTCCTTGCGCTTCTGCGTCAACATTTTCTTGAACATGCCTGGACAGAAGCAAATATATGAATTTAAAAAAAGCTTTTGGTTGTAATTCATTTGGTCACTGAACTGTAGTTTCCACGATAGTAGAACAGTTTCTGTTGATCCAAGTGGATGACGTCAGTGCAAACGTTATCCAAGAAACTCTGGTCGTGCGATACGACGAGCAAAGTCTTCTTCCAGCCCTGCAGGTAACTGCAACGTTGAACAATATTGTTGAAAAATTTTTAAATCATATTTGACAAATTTGATTGAAGTAGGGTTATTATAAATGCCTGATGATTTTTTTATGATGGCAGAAATCATTTGATAAAAGAAATTTTCAATTATCCTCCTTGTGACATTGGGGATACGTTTATTTTGAGTTAAGTAACAGCTTACTTGTCCAGCCAGATGACGGCGTTCAGGTCGAGGTGATTGGTCGGTTCGTCGAGCAACAGCAGCGTGGGTTCGATGAAAAGAGCGCGAGCTAGCGAGACTCTCATTCTCCATCCGCCCGAGAAATTCTTCGTCTGTCGCTCTTGCATCTCGCGGCTGAAGCCGAGACCGGCGAGAATGCGTCGAGCTCGCGCCTCTGCCGATTCTGCTCCGATCGCTCGCAACTCCTCGTAGATCTCTTTTAGACGATCTGTGATCTTGTTGTGGCTCCCCTCTTCTTCCTCTTGAGCTTTTTCCAATTTTTTCATTTCGGCCATCAGTTCTGTCCTTTTAACGTCCGCCTTCAGGACCGAATCGACGGCTGATGTGTCATCCGCAATCACCTCTGCACTCGACGAAAAATAGAACATTCAGAAAGGATCTTTATAGCGCATTTCATGTTTAAATATTTGGCTACAAATGTATTTGTGCATTCCGAAAATCCATATTGGCGCGTTTTAGTGAGCATAATTCCACTTTTGTGAAATTATAAAAATGGATTTTTGAGAACAAATAGATGTATTTTGCATATTTTCCAGTCTTGGGGCATAAAATGTTTTATGGTTATTTTCTGTCAAATTATAATTTGTAAAACATATTTTCATATTTGTGAGAAAGTATTTCACAGGTTGAACCCTTTACTGTTTTTGAGAAGCTAAAGCGATTGCATAATTTACAGCTTTTGGAATTTCGAAATTCGCTTTATACTGTAGGCGCACCTTGTTCGCAATAAAGCACGTCGATGTTTGGTGGGATGTTCAGTCCTCGGCTAGCCATGTGTCTCAGGAGGGTCGTTTTTCCGTGACTACGGATTAAATTCAACGAGATATCTGGAGGTTATTTATGGCATTCTATGAAAATTGGTCACTACGTGGTTACTTTTCTAGTTGATGATACATATGCCTACCCGTTTGGTCCAACCAGTCCGTATCGTCTTCCACTGGTGATGTGCAAACTGGCGTTGACGAACAACTCTTTGCCGCGTGCCGAAATCGAGAAGTTGTCCACCTTGATGTCCACGGCGTTCTCCATCTGCTGAAGTTTAGCGGCCGAATGGTGCACGGCTTGCGAGACGGTGAACTGTTCGCCCAGTTGATCGCCCGAGCTCGATTTCTTGGCCAGAGATTCGAGTTGCTTCTCGTATAGCTGCTGTTTCTTGAGCTTCTTCTTCTCCTTGCTCGACATCTTCGTCTTTGGACCTGCATCGTCGGCATCTTCGACGTCAGCTTCATCCACTTCCCCATCGCCGTTTTCTGAGTGAATTACAACAGAAATTGATTGAGACGTAGGCCTACTTCAGGGTGATAAGAGGTATGCTTAGTTTAATCGAGAGGAGCATCCATCGGCCAATTATCAGCCTCAATGACTAGACAGTGGTCATATGCTCGACTTTGACTTTTGTGAGTCGATATCATGTCCTGAAACGCGTCCACAGGCCTAATGACATATGCTAAGTTTTGCCAACCTAGTTAGACCTAACCCTATATGCACATTAATTTGTAGGCCTACCGTCGTCCTCTGTGCCTGCTTGATCGTCAGACTTGTCGCCGTTCTTTTCACTCTGCTTCTCGTCCAGCTCGGCTTCGGCCTCAAGTTCTTTCAGCTTGGCCAGCTTTTTGGACGTCGTCGACTTCTTGCCCACCGCCGCTGCCACTTCGACTGGCTTCTGGACGACATTCTTTTCGTCGTCGTCGCTGTCATCACCTCTATTCCTTCTTCCTTTTGATTTTGTCTTGTTTCTTGGGGGCATCTTCTCTCCTCTCGGTCATCAACCATAAATAAAAATTTGAAAACAAAGAAAGAATAAAGAGGAAAGCCGCGAACATAAGCCACATGTGCGCCGAACGTGTTCTAGGTACACGAAAAAAAGGCTCAGGCTGAGGCTTCTTCTTCTTCTTCTTTTCTTAACACTAATGGCTTTTCCCATCCATACGGATGCATATAAGCCACATCGCAGTTC
>JAQIYI010001597.1:0-11461 GCA_034700265.1 Polyzonium germanicum
GCGTAGAAGAGTCCATCCAGTCGGAAACGGAAGGATTCGGACACAGATTCTGAAGCGAGCCAGACATTACGACCAGTAAAAAAAGTGAGCCAGATATTTAAAAATCATTGCTAAAAATATTCTAATTCTTCAAAAAAAATCTCATAAATCTTCTCAAAATTTTATATTTGTATCCCTAGAATGTCGTATTCAGTAATACATGTAATAATAATGCACGTTTTTACCCTTAATTTCAATCGGAATAGCCAATTGGTTCTTATTGGAATAAGCTCATCTAAAAAATAGATTGAATTATGAATTTTAAACATTTTTTATTTATATTTGTAATTAGAAAGTCGGGCGCCCGCCTTTAGCATTTTCTGCAGGAATATCTGGGTGAGTGCAGTATGCTTTATTCATCATGACTTTTGATACTTGTCGGGCACTGAATAAAATTTTAGATAATGTAATGTTATTTTGCAGACGCACAACTCCTTCAAAACAGTTGAAATCACACGAACCTCCAAAAAGAGAAGGTCCCAAGGCATGCAATCGCTTAATTTATTTATTGATTTTAAAGAGATGAAGGAATGGTTTTAGAGTCTGTTCCGACAGCTCTGATCCCCAGGGTGTCTAATGCTTTTAGTGTTAACATTTTTTTTTAACTATTCTAAACTTTAATTAAAGTGGGATCCAACTAGACTGACAGAAGACACGCAATTCGTCATGGGAGCACGTGCAAACAAGTGGGCAAAATACAATTGATTAAGATTTTAATCGCTTCAATAACATGTTGTTCAAACATTTCAAACTTCTACGTATCTATAATACAGGGCTCTTGGGTTCGGTTTGACACGCGGTCGTCTCTACATGAAACATCCAGAAGTCTTCAAGGTGCGTGGCTAATTGGCTATGTTGCTTACTTTTGTTAGAATTATTTTTGGTTCAATGTATCAACTTGCTAACATAAATAATAGTATGGTGGAGACTCGGAGGACAAACAATGGCTGTACGACAACAACCTGATGCCAGCGACCGGAGGCAAAGCTTACCTGCTGGTCTTGAATGACATTAAAGATCTTGCCACGAGCGATGAGTACCGAAGCTCGCCTGCCGTCAACGTGTCGGGATTGGTCGGTTTCACCGTTCCTGGTGGAATGCTTGCCAAGATAAAATCTAGCATGAGGTCGATGCGGACGACAATTGTGGCGGTTGATGCGCGTGCAGAAGCAAAGCCTCGTGCCGCGAGGCTTGTTGCAACCACCCCGGTGGTCGCCTCCGGTCATTCCTCGCCTCAACTTAATGAATCGACTGGTGTCGAAGCTGCGTCTTCTTTGAATGAACCTTTGACGGTCCGTGTTGATCATGAAATGCAAAGACCACCCAAGATTGGTTGTGGAATCGAGGTGAGCTTACCATGGCGATTATTTTTCCTTTATTATATTGGAAGCTTAGCTTAAGGCTTGAATTCCTATTTTTGTAGTGCTTACGTGTTCGCTATAACCTTTATAGATACCAACCTGAGTCAAAAACTGTTAAGTAGGCCTATCTCGTTTCCAGTAGATGAATAAATTAGTTACTTGATTTCACTAGAAAATGATTTGTATAACTGGGCTAGCCTATGGTAGGCATACTGCAGTTAAGCCTGAGGCATAGACGAGAAGTTTGACTTTTTTTAGTTTTTGGTTTTTAAAGCACTTTGTTTTTAAAGATAAATTTTTTGTAATTTTTGGTTTTTTTTTTTCAATAAAAATGCGTATTTTTAGCATTTATTTGAAATAATCTCAAGTCCAGTAAACGTTATGTGCTCCACCGAGATGCGCCACGTGACTGTTGATCGTAGTCCTTAATGAATACTGGTACAAAGCATTACTTTGTTGACATGCTGTTGATAGTCTTCAGGTCCTGCATCACCAGCAGATGATTTGGATCTGCTGAGTGGCGTCGCTGATAGTTGTTCACCAACTGCGACGTCCCCACCTCCATTCGCACTGGCTGCTCCTGTAGAAGATGACTACGTGGAAGAGCTTGAGCCACTGAATCGTCAACATCCGTCATCAACGTACGATGCCTTGGAGCCGACTTGAGGCGGCTCTGTCCAGCGAAAATGAAACTCCTTATATAATTATCTTTTATCTTTATGAAAATTATATTGTTTGTTTGTTAATTCTGTTTGGTATTTATACTGTAGACTACAAACTTACTCAAAAGTCAAAGGGCTTTCTATGAAGTTCGGTCTAGAATTTGGCGTTATTTACACAGCAGGCTATTTAAAAATACATGTACCATTGCACTTTAGGCCTCCTACTAGGACCTACTGTAGAGCATCCTACGATGCTTCAAAACTTCTGTCTTAGTCACAAGCGTTAAGTCGGCCAACTAATTACAGCAGCAATAACGTATCGCAACAAAATAAATTTCGCAGCCTATTGTTTATAGAGGGGAGAGTCGCACGTAAGCAAGAACTGTTTATCCCTTTTAAAAGAATTTACATTCTGAATCCATTTCGATCCCGACCCAGAAATTTTATTAAATTTTTTTTAAATTTCTGCTGTTTGTCACTACTGAGCCGTATACGAGCGTAAATACCAACAATAACCAGCTTATATAATTACTCTTAATTTACCTTTTTATTATTGTATTATGATTATCAGTATAATTAGCTCTTGTTAATGTAAAGGGAATTGTATTTTCTTTTAAAATTTACGACCTTGCACTTGCTACGTAGCAGGTTTTAACCCCGCATGTGGTGCATACACTACATAGCGTGTGCTACTGAAGCCTAAGCAGCAGGCGAAATTTTCATTTAATTGTATTCAATTTATTTCAACCGCTAAAGAAGATACACACAAATAAACTATTACGCTTAAGAACAGCCTTAAATAAATAATATAATAAAAAATAACATAATAAGAGAAATAATATAATAAAACAAACTACTAGACAACTTATAGAAAATTGATCCAACGAATAAATTCATTTAAAATAATTCATTAAAATAAGAGGGGGCAGTCAAAAAATAATTAGATACGGTAGCTTATTACAGCCAAACGCGAGTGCAGACTTATTTGGCACGTGCTCAATGCATTAATGGAATGATTTTTAAAGAATGACATCTCCCACTATCACTACTTGAGTGCCCACTTAAACATAGTGCCTGCAAAAATGGATTGCTCCAATGAGGACCTTGGATCTGTATTGTGGTTTTTATCCGCAGAAGGGGCAGTCCGTACCACCCTGGAAGAAGCCATCCGTGTAAAACTGTAGTTAATTTCAACACAATAGCGTGTACTTAGCAGAAGAAAGTTTTATTAATTTGGGATTTATTGTCGAAACCTTTTCGATGGAACCGTAGTTTCTGCCTCCTTGATTTGCACCCTCTTGTTAATTGAAATCACAACTAGATTTGTTTCCTTCTTGCATACAGTGTCAACGGCTGGTTCGCACGCGATCAATGGTTCGTTCATTCTTGTCGGTGTTTCTGCATCTGGCGGTATGTCGCGGATCCCGGACAACTTGTATGAAATGACATGAGAAACTATCATTAGTTAGTCAGTTAATCTGTGTCGATTTCCTGTCGTAGAAAGAGGCTTACATACTAGCCTAGTCGAGTAGTATTATTTAATAAAAGACATACTGATATGTGAAAGTTTGCAGTCGCATCGGGCAGATAGGACGACTTAAGCACCCTGACCGTTCTAAAGTCGATTTCATCAGACAACAGCAATCTGGTTGAACACGCATGATTCCAGCTGTGACCCAACGCCGGCACCAAGTAACCATCACCGTTAGCCTCTAACCGAGTTGTCATCTGGTTTGTCAACACAACCTGCGAAAACACGCTTTTAGTTTCAAAAAGGCTTATGGGCCTGCTCGCTCGGTTATGGGCACCAGTTTGCAAAACTGCCCTCGGGATGGGATTTTCTTGAGGGGCGATGGTACATAGGTGTTCTATAAGGCCTACAGATCTATGTCGTTACATTGGGCAACAGGATTAATCCTGGTTAAAAAGGTTTAAAAAAATTGCGGAAGATTAAATATCAGAAATAGTCATTAAAAAACAAGAAATCGATTGGCTCAGTTGAAATTCTTTTTTAAATTAATTTAAAAAAAATTATAGAGGAATTTTTTACGCTTAAATTTGCACCATTTTATTTACATTCCAATAATATTTTGTATGAAATATTTTTAAAAATTATTTGTTGATTTTCAATTAATTCGTTAAACGTCATAGTCACGTCCGTCCTCACACAGTGATCTGGAGTGAAGGAATGAATCGAAATTCGCATAGACATCATGGAGGATTAGTCTGATCGTTCTCAATGAACCCTTCTTAAACCAATAATCGTTCAGTAATCGAGAGACCATTCATCGAATCTATGTATCAGATTCGGTACCGTAGTTTAAACAGTTTACTTACGGCTAATGAATTCGATACGGCTAGTTTAAAGAGTTTCTGTGTCAGTCTAAAGAGGAACGCAGTGCGGTCGGCATAGTTGATCAGTTCGGTGTCCGTTTCGCGCAAGTGAAACGCGATGCTGTCCACGATAACCAATTTAACCTATCGAAAAAAGGCAATATTCAATTGATTTTACATGTTTGTTCTCTTATGCGCAATATTCCTGGTACAGTAATGCGAAGACCTTTGGATGATGGACCACAAAGTCTTCCAAGTGATTGACGACGCTTTCCAAGTGTTGTCGACTGTCGCATCGGATGTAGTGAATTCCACGTTGAATTGAGCTTACGGAGAATGAAGTTATGTCGGCCAGGGTAGCTGCGCACACCAACTCATTATGTACGGTAGCAGATTGAATAGGCAAGTAACGCAAGTTGGAACAAAATGCTTTCAAATTTGAAAACTTCTCATTGTGTACGAACATTTCAATCGAAAGGCCGTGCTTGTTAGTGATTTCCATACGGTACATATTCCTTATTACATGCAAATCACCTGGATTGCTGGAAAATGAAGAAACCTGTTGAAAATGTTCGACGGCTGCTTCAGCTATGTCCGTCAACCGGTCAATGAAGAAGCTTCCTTCGCAGTCAATGTAGACGGCCTCTCCTTCTAGTCCACCAAACAGTGACCGTGGAAATTGCACGTTGACGGCTAGCTGCAAACTGCATGTGATGAGCCTCTTTATTAGTCATTAATATCTCCTCAAGTAGACCCCTGTGACGCCGCTGCCACATATATACCGCAAATATACAGTAGGCCTATGGTAGCCCCTACTGCATGAACTTACCAGAGCTGAGTCTTGCCCACCCCTGGAACACCACAAACTTCTGTGATTCTGGACACTGGTATTCCGCCACCACCGAGGACTTTGTTCAGACTGGAACTCAATGTCGTTATCCGTTTATCGTTTCCTGACTGTTCTGCGCACAACAATTCAAGTGCGGTGACGGTGCCAGGCATCAATGGCCGACGATCAGCGATCATCTGGAGCAACGAGTTTGCTTCTTCGACAGAAATTGCTGCATCTGGAAAAAAAAAACCGCACATGGCGCATTGGCCTAGTCACTTGCAGCCTCATTAAAATCTAGATTCATTGGGTGGTGCACTGGTGCTGAACTAGAAGCATGGCTTATACAATATACAGTATACAATGTACATGTAGGCCGCATATGTAGTAACTCATAAGCATATACAGAGTACTGGCCTACGTAGTATGGTGGATTTGTGCTTTAAAAAAAAACAATTTTGACGTAGAATACGTCTTTTTACAGTGTAAATTTCATTTTGTCCAACTCATATTTGTGGTCCATAGGCCTATAGTAAACCAAATTGCACAAATGTGCATTTAAAAGTTAGGCCTAGTCCGTTTTAAAATTAGGATTATTGGGATTAATATTGAGGTTATGATTATTAGATTGGGATTAGATTAGAATAGGGATTAGCTCGATTGAGATTACGATCGTGATTGCAAAATTTGAATTTGACTTGATATGGTTGAAGCCTTATTTTAGCCATAGTCTTTTTGCCTTTTTTAAGCTTACATAGATTGCGTCGTATTTTATCTTTTCGTTGTATATTAGCGCCCACTGAGAGAGACTGTGGCTTAGTCTGGTCACATGGTCTGCTAGAACGGTGTGCGCAGAAAGCACCGCCGACAAGGCGACCGTGAACGAAGCCCACGGGTCGCCTTGAGATAATAATTTATTATTAACTAAGTTAATTTATTCTTTAAACCGGTAATCATCAATTAGGCCTACATGTACCGGTATTTAATTTATTAATTATTTATTTTTATTGAGAGAAGGGGGTCCTGCATAAGCCAAATTGGCTTATCCTCCACTAAGGATGAATGGATTTAGAGATCCAGCCACAGTGCGGCTGTTGCGGCCATGATCAGTGCTCGCGCACTGAAAATAGGTCTAACTACTAACCATGCAGGTTAGTAGTCACCTGGCTTTTTGGTTGTTAGGTTCGGTTAGTCTAAGCTATAACAACCAAAAAGTCCGATGAACCTGAATGGATGAGCACGTCATGCAGTTGCTGAGTAGGCCTACTTACAAGACGCTATTTGATTAGCAGTGTGATCGCTCAGGTCCTCGGCTGTCTCATAGCCAGCCTTCCGAAGCTTGCATCTAGTGCACGACGCGATTTTCAGGCTAAATAAATCGCACATGTTGAAGTCACCTAGGGCGCTAATTATAAGGTCAACAAGTGTGTGCGTGCTTTTCACCGTGCGCACACATTATTTGCCCGACTAGCTACCGTGCTGGTCTACTAGCGCGCTGGCAAAGCAGACAAAGCCAGACAAACTATAGAAGTTACACTTTTTTCACAGTTTTCACCTTTTTACGTACAAAAGAAACGGCAGAAATCAGAGAATTTAGCCACCACTGGAGCTCACCCTTTCAAGCTATAAATTTCGCGCCGATAAATGAAATAAATCACCGCTAGATGGCACCGAGTGTCGCGTCATCTGGCAATCACAGTGGGTCACGCATCACGTGACTGTAACGGCACGCGCGCAGGTGTTCCATTTTTGCGAACAATAGGGAACTGGCAGGGTGATGCTCACAGTACAGTCAGCGCCACAGTCAGTGCAGCGGCCAAATTTGTAAGTTATTACTTGAACAGGAGCGCTGGGACGACTGAAACGCACTAGCTAGATGACCGTTTTAAAAGTTCAACTTTTTACTTTTTTTAGTCCAAGTTAGAGCCTATTCGCACTGGCCGATTTCTCTTAAAAATCGGCCCGATTTTGCGTCGCACGACGTCGGACGACGGCTTTTGAGCCGATTTTCAGTGAGTCGGATGAAATCAAAAAGTTTGTTTTTTTATGTCCGACTAGCGAGAGAGTCGTATGACGTCATTAGGTTTCAACCAATCAGAGAACAGAGCGAGCAGAGAAGAGAGAGCAGAGCAGAGAGAGCAGAAAAAAATCAGCTCGCTAAAAAGCAAATTTAAATTTCGGACTGATGCCGCTAGATGGCGCATCTTAATCGTATAGTGTGTAAAGAAATCGGATCCAACTGTCGGCCGACTGCAAGTCGTACGACGTCGTATGACGGACTAGTTGGATAGTGCGAATGGGCTATAAGGAGAGGAAAACAGACAGTAGCAGTCCGCGGGCCCTATTTGTTCATAGAAATGAGATCGGGTCACGTGATACATCCAGTCTGTCTACTGAAATCAACTAAAGTCTGAGCACGCTTGCGAAACGTACCCGTACGTGCGCATTCTGTTCGATTTATTATGCAATTATGGTTCAAATAACATCCTCGCGCGAACTGCAAAGCTCAGTTAAGTCTATGAAACGCCACCAGTCCTCCACCACCACCACGCTGTGTCGCTGTCAGAAAGCGTGTTAGCATGAAATGTGATTTCGCGCGGACGGCCGGTCAAGAGCGCAAAAATCGATCACCGGCTTAACTGGCGCGAAGAATTTGTTTCACACGGCATAAACTTTGCGCGTCATCACTTCAGTCGACCGATGAGATGTGGTCACGTCCACATTAAGTAAGATCCGCCAAGTATGAGCTCCCATGGCTCAGTTGGTTAGAGCTCGCTTCTACTTCTGACCGCTGGGGGTTAGGGGTTCGATTCCTTCCAGTATCCCTTGGGCGTTTGTCTTGTCCCTTGGTTCTGCTAGGGCCTAGTGGTCTGTAATTGGGTCCACAGGACCTGTTGACCCCGAAATCCTATCCTTATCATTTAATCGTAGAATACTTAAAATGCGCTCATTGGTATATGTGAATAGGCCTATATATTGGTAGACTAATTTTTAGGTAAGCCGCCATCTTGGAAACATGTAATTTGCCCGTTTAATTTTCAGCACTCAATAAAGATGCGATTTTTCAACTAGGCCTACACGGAAATGTTTTACTCCCGGAAATTTAACACCTTCTGGTATGAATGGAATGATCCGTGACATGGCGTCGTGTCGATCCAGCTGAATTCCAATATTTACGCCTTTCATAGTTCGAACTGAAAGCCCTAGGCTTTAGTAGGCCCTAGAAAGTCCATGAGTCCATGACTGACCCCAATCTATCGATTATTATGGAACTAATTGCGGCACTTAGGGCGAATATATGATGAAATGGATACGATAGGCCTTCACAAATTAAGCTACATAGTGTATGTGGCTTAAGAAATTAAGGGGGGTTCACTACAAGGATAACGGACCGCGAAGCGGCCCGCGTCGCCTTGTGTACATTGCTTTATGGCACCGACACCGGTACCGGTACGCAACTTTGGTGATATTTGCTGGACACTGGATGATGCGTGCACTGACGCAGAGGCCGATAGGAGGGAAAGAACAATGACGTCAATGGCAAATTAAAACTCTTAGAGCCTAAATTAATGCGGGCAACACATACACGTAGGTTAATAGAGTTCCCTATTGTTTCCTCTGAGCGCCAGCCTCCAAGTACAGTGCATCGTTGTTGTTGTTGTTGTTGTCGTAGCTCGCTCGCGGGTCTAGACATCTAAAACCAATATATCATCAAAAGACCAACGGTAAACGAATTAGAAGGCTTATAAGCAATTAAGCATTTCGTCGCAAAACTGAAGAGCTTCTAAGTGTGCACTTCACCATCGCTAACGCAACTGGGCACAACGCATGCATAGGCCTATTCTTGATCTGTGTATTGTAAACTTAAAACACTGCGCCACGCACGACGCACAAACCTCTTAGCAGCATGGGCTTAACAAACGCTCGTCTACGCTCCGACGTCCAAAGAAACTATGCCTACACTAGTATTTCAATACCGCTTAGGCCTACTCTGCTGCCAGCATAAGATTGAGCGAGCAAATTAACACACAACTTGTATCAATTGCGAATTAAAGCCTAAGTGTTATAACTTAGGCCTATGAGAAAAAATTGGGCGAGACTGGAGAGATTCTGGTTGATACTGTCTTTTCCATGTTAAGATGGTCTCAAGTCGCGTTCAAGCATCCATATGGAGTATGGCATAGCAAGGAAATAATTGCACCGGAAATGCCATGGTTGGTTCCTCCTCAGTGGCTGTGGGTTAGAATCCCGCGTATACCACATGGATGCTTGTATTGTATTCCCACGCACAAGCAATGGCTCATGTGGGACCCCTCCCACTATTAATTAATTAATCTTGAGATTGAATTTCACGATTGAAACCAGTCTTTATATTTTAAATACATGTATCGAATCGAGTTTACCGTCGATTTGAAACACGTCCACCAATACCACAAAGCATTGCCCTTGTATCGGCATTCAGACCAATGCTGATGCAAGGACAATGCACGGTTTATGGAGCTTTGTCAGTTTGGCTAAAGGCCTACATGTAAGACCCTTGAAGTTAGCACACATGTGTGAGCTATCCAGCATCAGCTCCAGCATAAAGGCGGGTTCAGAGGCGAACAGAAAATTGGAAAGTGATACTGACACCAAGCTTAATTCGGCTATACAAAATTCAGTTTCAGGTTTATAGTTTTCAGCTACAGTTTACGCAAAAATCATTTTTGGTTTAACATCGGTGAGATTTTAAGCATCGGTTATCCCTTCGGAGTCATCGATACTTCAATTATTTCCCTATAAAATATATCGATATTCTGAATCCTCATTGGCTGATAGACGTTACGTGTGAGAGAAGTAATGAACCGAATTTTGCTCAGAAGCCGACCATTCTTTCTAAGGGTAATCAAAACAGAAAGGCGAAAACTGTTTTCGGCTGCAATTAATCGGTTTCTGCTGTACAAATTTCAGTTTCAGCTTACCTGTGCTGCATCGAAATTTATAAAGCTGAAACTGGAATTTGTTTCCGGTTTCAGTTTTTTCTCTTTTCGGTTTGCTCTCTGAACCCGCCTTAATGCAGTAGTGGAGAATTTCTTTGCGGTTGCAGTTTGAACACCGACGACTCATGGCCGTTCTGATCCTTTTGACTTTGCCCAATTGTTGATGCGGTTCAAACGGGCAAAAGCATTGTCGCAACTTTGCCATTGGTTCATCGCCACAATTTAAGATATTACACCAGCAAAATCTATGCTGAGTAAGATAGGTTTAGGCGCATCTTAGCTTGGACGAATTCATGTTTTAGCTTTTTCTGTGAACGCGCAATTAGACGACGCGTGGGCATGACGGTGGGCCAGATATTAAAAAAAATAACTTTTCATAAGTTGGCCGACATCTTTTTTTTTGTACTCTGGCGTATCAAGATAAGACTCTAATGCACCAAGGAATAATGAGAAAAACATCCAGACTGGAGAGAGAGCGAGAGAAAGCAATAAATATGAAAAATTATCATGCTGCAATGTTGCATGTTGTCAAGCGAGCTGAGATTAAAAAATACCCGGTAAGAATATTACCCAGTAAAATATGTACGCATGTTTCATGTTTCTATTGTATCCCCACTAGTGTTTCACGCATGGGGAAAACCCGGAAATAAACCCGGGAATTTTTGGAAGGGTAAATCGGTCCGGGGAAAATTGGGAAAAACACCAATTAATCGGTATTTAGAATTTGAATTAGAATTAGAATTAATACACTGCAAGCAGCCCAATTGGGCCTATGGCAGAGGGACTATTCAGTCCAGTACAGAAAAATCAAACAAAGTGCTACAAACAAGATAACCGTCAGAAAAAATGAAACAAACAGGGCCACCACTTTTGGTAATCCATGATTACCATTGAATCTCTGATTGCCTCGTCATTATAAGACTACAGTGTATAAGTGCCATGCTAAGCCATTAGTAGGTCTATGCATTGCGAAACAAAGTTCGAGTGACAGTAACATCAGCCATTCTATGACTTGTTCTTTTCTGTCGAACATACACTGTATGTTCTACACTGTATACACATTTCTGTGTACACATGTCTAGAAGAACTACTTTTCAAAAACTTAGTTTGACTCAGGATTCTGGAGGCCCGCGCCATATCTAGGCTCTAGAACGTGCGGCCGTGCTCAATCTAAAATGGAATGCTTATTTAAATTTGAAATTTGAATTTAGTTGAGGAACCGTGTGGCGCCTGTCACGTGATGGGCACATAATTAAA
>JAQIYI010001598.1:0-11455 GCA_034700265.1 Polyzonium germanicum
GCCCGATTTTGCGTCATACGACGGCTTTTGAGACGATTTTCAGACTGAAAATCGTCTCAAAAGCCGTCGTATGACGTCAAATCGGGCCGATTTTTGAGAAATCGGCCAATGCGAATGGGCTTTAAGACCATCCAGCCAGCACATAGAATGTAGATTGTAGGCAAGCGGCAGGCTTTTGTAGGCCTATGCTCCGTCGCGCACTACCGACCTTTCTACAAATATTGAATCTGAACACGTTTGAGTCTAGACAACACCTTCGCATTGGAATTTGCATACACGTAGAGGCGAATAAACGCTATGAGGTTCATTTGCGAGTCAACAACACGCGACGCGGTAATCCGTAAGCACAATCAACACTATTGTCCTTATAATCTTTTTATTTGCTTGGTTGTAAAATGATGTCGTTAATTCTTTTCCGGTGCAGAAAGTGTGTTCAAATTAAGCAGATTTCGACTGGCAAAATATTTCAGAGTGTCCGAAAAGGATATAAGCATGTATAATATGAGTATATGCATGTACATGCATACAGTTTTGAAGGTTAATAACTTTTTTCTTAAACCATAGGCCTACCGTAGATAAAATCATCATACATGCATGATTGTATGTATTACTATGTTGGAGGAAACTCGAGTTATTTAGACAACAGATGAAAATGACGAACATAGGCCGGCATGTACATAAGTCTACATTGTAGAGGTAGTGATGGTGTAGATTTTGCAACATGTTGATTACGAATACTGTTCCTTTTGGGCGTAGGATTATGTTAAGATGGTTCAAGATTTTATTTCTGATCATTGTTGGGATGAAATTTAAAATCGGATAGCCAATGCACAAGCAGTTTGCCTTTTCTTGCATCGACGTCAGTCTTCAAGTCATGTTTTTAATAATCCCAATAAATCTCTGCACGTAATGGTTAAACAAAATTGTCAAAAGGAAAAAAAAAAAACTTCGACTAACTTTATGCTGCTGTATAGACATCGATATACATTGTGACGCAGAATCAGAAGCATCAAAAAAGTTAAAAAAAAAAAAAAAAAAAAAAAAAACCAAATGGGAGACTTCAGAGACTATACGTAGTCTTTGAGACAATGATGACCTCCATCTTGGATCATAATTAGTTTCAGAAGTTTACAAAAAAACCTTTTAATTGTTAAAAATGAAATGATTTTATCCACGGTAATTTAAAGCAAATGTTATTCCTTTGTAGTTCTCAAACTGGATCTCATTTTCGGACAGCCAAAAAATACCTAGTAGGCCTAGGGTAGTTTTTATTTCTTTAAAAAAATTAAATTCAAAATTATATTTTTATTTTGAATGTAGGGCTATCTAATTATCCTCATCACTGCGGAAATAACAGGTGCTTGACAATACAGACGCCATCCATTTTTACTGGGCAAATGCTGGATAAAGACTACACGACTGCGCCGTCTGACAAAAGCACTCCGCCCATGAAATAATTGCTTTAAAAGATGGATGCAACAATCGAGTGCGATTCATACACACGTAACACATAATATCCTGCCTGTGCTGAGCCTGCAGTGAATGACTGAATACGGTACACCTAAAACAAAGTGTCTTCAAAATACGTTATTAGTCCTCCATCATTCAAGAGAATCAGAGTATGAAACCAAAATTGAATAGGCCTGCAGAGACCAGTTCAAGTCTTTCATTTGTGTCTCCGCTAAGTGCAAAATGTGAAAGAAAGAAAAAAAACGGAACAAAAGTTTTTAATTGGGCAGGTTGCGCTGACATTATGAGCAGCTGTATAGTGTACATGTATACTGGTCAGTAAGCTTTTTGTATCATTCTTGGTAAATTAACTTCTCACGAATGGCGACCATGAGTTCAACTATTAATTTAGGCATCTTCTTCTTCTCTTCTTATATTAACACTTTTTTACTTTTACATCATTTTTTGACGTATACAAGCCACATCGCTGAGAAAATGGCTACGAAAGCCGATCGGAGGGAGAATCAACCTGGAGAACCCAGAACAATTAGGCCTACACAACACCCAGAGGATAGTGCAATTATGGGGATCGAACCCACGACTCGGAGTAGCCGAGAGTGCTTGAGCAGAGCAAAGCAGAAAGCTCCCGTTATTTAGGCTTACTATGCAGGGACATCCGTTTCCTATTTAAAAAGGATGATCACTGTGGGTGGCGCTGCAATCGCCAGGCTGACAACCAAATAAACAATAACATTATGAAGATTAGGCCTGCTCGTACTGTTGTCCTACCTAACAAATCAATTAATCGATCGCAATTAACACGACAAACATTTCCGGTGTGTGATTTTATCAGTTTTTTTCTTATCTACTGTATTTTGAATGATGTCAAATTTGACATCCTACGAGGCCTAATAAAATTTTCCAATTAACAGTGCCATGGGGGTAAAAATTAAAATGAAAATTTCGCCAAATTTAGGCGAAAATAAAATTTTATATAAAAAATTAGGAGTACCGTAGTTAGCAACATTTCATAGGCCTATTGCTAACAAATTATCCTTGCTCACTCAGAGACTCGGCTTCGCACACCGATGCATTTTAGTTTATCGCAATTCGCAAGTGGTTAGGCCTGCATGACAATAAGAAAATTTGATGGTCGTCTAGATCTGAGGACCCCAGCAGCGATTTTCAAAATAAAAAAATTCACCCTTAATAGATATCCATGTAAAAAGTTTAAAACTACTATGGTTGTAAAAAAACCAACGAGCTTAGCATTAATGATATTCAAAGAACTATATTTAACTAGCCTCGTACTATGCTATATGCTTCTACGCTCGTAAAAAGTCCGAGTGAGAGATGGTAATTCCTTAGATGAATTATTTTTATTAATACCACTTTCGCTCGGACTTATAGTAACATTGTATACTACTAGCCTAGTTATTATCATACAATGTGCTTCCATGTCGATAGGAAATACTAACAGATGGCGTACATAGACTTTTCTTTTGCTTTAAAATAATAATACACCTCAACCAGTGGTGGTAAAGGTAGGCCTTATATTTGGCTATAAGTCTACAACTCTACATCCATGTTTGCAGCTTGTCTATACGACTACAGCTGCCGTTGATGCTGCGGCTGCTGCTACTGCTGTTGCCCTTTCCATTAGATCAGAATATAATAACCGGATGAGTTAATTATCTAGTTTTCCTGAATATAACAATAGATATGGATTCATGGAAGGGCTAAAATCTCTTTTAATTTTTGTTTTCAAATTTTTTTTCTCCATTATTTTTCTTTCTGCCCTTGCCTCGTTCGCTGTAAATAGGCCTACAGTTATACAGTAAATAGTCTGTGAAGAGAACTCTGCAGCATAGTAAACGTGTCATGTTGACACCTTTATAAGGTTGCATTTTTATAAAACGCTATACGCGTACACTCGTACACGTTATTTAACGGGATTGGGTCGCTAATTACTACAAAGTATTGATAACTGATTTGGACTGCGCGCTGCGCGACTTGCGTCACCAACGAATCCAACGATACAGTATCCGGAACCCGGAATCTGTGGATGTTGTTTAGGTTAGTTGGCAACATTTATTGAAAATATCGGATAGACACGGAACTTTGCACACAAATCCCAACAAAAAATAGCTAAGGTTTATTTAGGACACGTGTAACCCTTTACGCTAAGTAGTTTTTTTTCTAAACAAAAAAAGGTCTTATGGCACCTATAAACCAGTGAAAATCGCATGTTTCTTGGAAAACATTGACAGCAACTCCTGATTTATTACTACGTCCTATTTGAAGTGTCCAATTAACTAGATTGGTAGAAGGCCTAGCATTGGGAGCATATTGTTTTTAAGTTCTGGACAGCACTGGGCCATAGGTCTAGCCTCGTGTAGGTTTTTTCCAAAGAAATCTCAAGAACTGCGCAACTCCCAACAAATATCGAGATAGAGATGTTTTGGAACATTATTTCAGACGTTTGCATTTTTTGTTTTCTATAGGTTTAGTAGTTCACTAATTATGCATTTTATGTCGAACTGCAACTTAGTGTTGTAGGCGTCATATAATTTGCCCGATCGAGCGAGGGTGATTTATTTTGACAATTTTATCGTCTGCTTAAATTTGGAAGGGTATACTTGTGATTCATATAATCATTTAAAACATATTAATCAATTGGTCGAGCGAGCGAACCAGTGACACATTTTAAAGGGGCTGCCTTAGTTTGGCGAAACTCGCTTATGATGTCTAAAAAAGATATTCCACCTCAGCCAATCGTTTCTTTGTTCAATTATTTATAAAATAATTCAGGAAAGATAAAATAAAACAAACCATAAATGAATTACGGATAAAGGAAAGTTCGGAGCTGTGAGGCCTCATTGAATACAAGGTAATATAATGTAGGCCTAGGCGACAAAACGTTTTATCTCTCTTTACATCTCACCACCTTTACATCTCTATCCTCCAATGACATGCCTGCACATGTAAGGAGGCCTATCAGGCTATCACATTTTAAGTTAATAACCCTGCACACGTGGGCGAGTAGCGGGTGCTATTCTCGCTCGGACATTACTAGTATTACATACTAGGCCTATAATAACCTAGTTGAACCTTTGTGTTGATATTCTCTGAAAAAACTAGTGAGATGCACAATGAATTTTAATAAGAACTGATTAAAAAAAATAAAAATATTAAAATTGTCTGGCAACGACTTTATCGATGACCTTAAGCATAAAACATTCCTAAAATTTGAAAAAAAAAAATGAATTTAAACGGGCAAATGATACGGCGTTTTAAAGATATTGAATGGACCTTTCGTATGACCTTATAAAGTTTTTTCTAGCTCTTACGGTACCCACGGTATAAACAATCTAATTATAGGTCCAAGTTCTCTTGGCCCACACGGTTATTTGATGTCACGTGCTAGTGGTGCTCACTCGCTCGGACATTAGGTGCACTACATACTACCAGCCTAATCTAACACTTTTAAACTAACTTGTAAACTTTTCGAATTAAAACTTGTAATGCTAATACAATTATTTTATTAAGACAAACTGTTTACCGGTACCAAATTTTTTTTATCTCTTTAACAGTTAACACTGACGTTGATTAAGCTTGTTCCGTAGAATTTTAGATCAGATATGGAATTAGTAAAGGTTTACAGTACAACTTACAAGTAATGTGATGACTAGCACATACTTCAATGGTAGAGTCTTAGCAAGCGCGCACAGCCGCACATTTTGTATGTATGCAACGTGACTTTCATTTGGATGGCTAGCCAGGCGCCAGCCTCGAGGGCAAACATGGCGCAGGTGATCCGAAATACCTTCATTTTTGAACAAAAAAAAATATAATAAAAAGGTACTTGGCAATGGCACGCTTTAGAAACCCCAGCCAAAAAGACATCTGTCAGTGTGTTTAACCTTTTGTGTTGGTTTTTTTTTCTCACCAAACCTAACGACATGTGGCAATTGTGGCATAACTAAACCATTTTTCTTGAAACAGCAATATCAGCTTAAATAGCAACATCCATATGCTAAAAAAATAGATTTTGTAGGCAGCGTGAATAGCCAACCCTAGAACTACGTTTGCAGCTGAAGACACTAACTTTTGCAATAAAATATTTTTCTAAAAGCATTTCACACAGTAGGCCTACTTGTAAATGATAATGATGATAGAATTTCGGGGTTAATAGGCCGCATGGATCAAATTATATACCCCGTATATATCCCGTTGAGAACCAAGGGACAACACAACCCCCAGTGGTGAGTAGTAGAGAGAGTGAGCTCGGACGCACTGAGTCACGGGAGCTCCCCATGTAATGAAGGTGAAATACACGTAGGCCTACATAATTATAACTATTGTTATTTTATGCGCATTACATTTCGTCCATAGTTTTATAGGTCGAAGCTTTCAAAACTTTCAAACACACCTTTGGCCGGCGAACTTCTAGCATATTTATTTTTGGTCCATCAAACGTTCAAATACCCTCCTATGCCCTAAAACAACCTTTGGAAGCTCCCGTAGCACGTCCGCTCTCGCTCAGACGTTATTAGTATCACAGACTTACTAATACTACATGTACTATCCTAGGACGAGTTAATCAATCATTCACACATTTGAAACATACAGAAAATCATAAAATGAAACGCGTATATTTGAAATGAATTTGAATTCATTTTAACATTTTATTTTTTTTAAATAATGAATTTAATCATTAGAGCAAAAACCAAAAATCACGATTATTGGAGAGTGTTTAGGTTATTGTATCCAACCCAACGAAACACAAATCCCTTATCTTTACATTTATAAAAAAAATTGATTTTTCCATAAAAACCCAAAAAAGCCAAAATGAATGTGGCTGTCAGGTCTGATAAAGACACACTTGAAACATTACAGTGATTCTCGGCTATTTCCTTTTCAAAGAAAAAAATCAGTTGTCTTACCAGTAAATGTAGTGTATGTAATGTGTGTAACAATGTAGTAATGGACA
Organism: Polyzonium germanicum; assembly: GCA_034700265.1. Classification (NCBI taxonomy): domain Eukaryota; kingdom Metazoa; phylum Arthropoda; class Diplopoda; order Polyzoniida; family Polyzoniidae; genus Polyzonium; species Polyzonium germanicum. Next base: position 6,443 of record JAQIYI010001598.1, read on the forward strand.
TTGCATAATTAGATTAATTAGGCCTACTCTGGCTCCTGAGTACCAAAAATTATCACAATCGGGCTATTTAGCCTATCGGAAAAGTTGCAAAACTAAAGCGCACAAGTGAGCTATTTCGTTTGTGTCCACAAATGCGGTGAAATTCCTAGGCCTACACGTCACTCTAGGTGAGTCATTTTCTCTATTACAGTGGTTAAACTGATGGTTCAAAAACCACACCTCAGTGTATGCGTCCATTCAAACAGATGAATAGTGACCTCTAGTCGTAGGCGAATAACCTCAAGAACGTGGTAGGCCTACTACACTCAGGAATCGACTAGGTGATCACGAAGTTTTGCCAGTTAAAATGTGCAACAAAGAAATCTCTCGATGGCTTTTTATCTCATTTCTAACAACATTTTTTCTCGCCTTAATTATGGGACAATTGTCAAAACAAGGTTTGCAATTTTTTTTTTTATAATTTTAGAAAACCTGTAGAACCTGGTAGGGAGAAACAAATGACTGCGCATGAAGCCATTCGTTTCTGAAACTAAAATTCCTTGCCTATGTAAAGGAATATTATTGTCTATCAGTTGAATCAACAATGTATTCGAGACGAAACACCAATGTTTAGACCCTAATCACTAATTACTTAACAAGTTGTGACTTTCCACTTTCCAGCTATAGGATTAAACAAATAGGCTATATTGAACATGTTGAATGCTTAAGGAAAACAATGAATAAACAATAATGAATGTCGAACAACGTCAATCTAGTTTGGAACAACTGTCACGTGACAAGAAAACTAATAACAAATAAGTTATCTGAAAGGGACACTCCTGTTATGTTTGACTGTTTATAATAATAATCACACTTTATTCAAATGAAATCTGACCATAAATGCTGATTTGCAATTTTCCTTAGAATTTATGGATTTGGCGCCTTTTTTGAACTTTCTGGACCATTTCCAGCAACAATTGTGCTGCCATGAAATGAATATGCGCCAGGAGTCACTCCTCAACATCCAGCTGTGTGATCGAATCATACATATTCGACATCAATATCTATGTTGTTTCTAATTTCATATCAAAATCATCGTAATCAATATTTGGACCTGCCTTACAATCTATGAGAAGAAGCCATAAAAAATGCATATCAAAATAATTCCTTAATAGTTTCTAGTAATGGAGTTAATTTGTTCCCTTTTGTTTATTTATAAGCCAAGATTAATTTGGCAATCACCATTTTGACAAATGTTTACTAAAGTTGACACTAGGTGGCGGATTACACCAATCCCAACTAGGCCTAACATGCATAATCCTTGCCACACTTTACAAATAAAATGAGGTTGATAAACTAGAATAAGTATTTAATATTTATTCCCAATACATTTAATACAACTTATCCGTTACCGTACGATAGTCTTAATGTAGGCCTACTCGCATGAAAATTCGCAAAAACCACAGGTTGCCTACAATTGTGGATGTTTCTGTTCAAGTTTCCAAAGTTATTTGGTTTTACCCCAAAAATGTTTGTCACGTACTGTCACTGACAAATAATCATATACAACTAAAATGTACAATGTATGGTCAAAAGTAGTTGAAAGGTAGGCGCATTATAGGTAGGCCTAAGTTAAGTCGGTTAAGAATACTTTTCCTCAAATTTGCTTGTTTGAGAGGAAACTAATTGAGACGTGGACCCAATGGCAACCTACGCGTTGCACAATTAATAATAAAGGTGAGCCTACACCATTAGCAATTATTATTAGAACTAGAGCGCTGTATAGACAGAGTACGGTCAACCTTTGTTCTTTGTCGGCTTGCTTGTGATGTTTGTGATGCTTGTGATTGGCCAATTGTTGCTCACGTGACTTCATGGGCGTTATTTTTCTGCTTTGAGTTTTTTCTTAATAGGCGGATTTCAGGCTGGTAAGTAGTTACTGGTAGAGCTACTTTATTTAGCCAAATTATTTGTAAAATAGCCTACAATTACTTTTAAATCTATTAATAATAAGTAATTAACCAATTTCATTACTTTAATCAACAATTCAAACTGCCTTCATTGAAGTAAATTAGCAAGAATGGCGCCTAAATACCATATAGCTGCTATGCACACACTCATCATGAGAAAAATGGCGTCCTATAAAATGATTTCACCATACTCTCTATACAGCGCTCTACGTAGACCCACCCACCTACCCATACAAACGTGAAAATCGCATTTCCATGTTTTTCCCCATTGAAATAAGACCAAATTCGATGTGCACGTGCACCAGAATTGCACGTGCAACAATTCCACGTGCTGTGAAAAAAGCAAGCAATTCAAAATTTAAAAAAGAACGCAAAATTTCAAAAAGGAACGCACATGGAAAAGATACTGGCCACCTGCTTGCCACGCGCATATGTTGTCTATGGAGGCCGCTATTTAGGGCCATAATTCCTGAACCGGATGTCGGATCCCAAAACGGTTCATATTGGGCATATCCCGGGGTCGACCTTTAATTTGGTATATAGTAATTGGGGGTGGCATGGTAAAAGGGATACAAACAAGCAAATAAACAACGCTATTATACCAGGTGGTCCAAAAAAAACCGTACCTACTTTCGGTGCTTATATCTGGTTTTATAAGGGGTAGAAAGGAAGTTTCTAGTCTTTAAAACGGTGTATCGGTATTTTAATTTGGATGGTTCTTCAATTTTTAAAAGCGTTTTAACGAAAGGTCTGCAAAAATGTCACTCACAGACATTTTACGTTTTGTTAAGTATTTTTTTTTATCTTATAATTTAATGATACGGTTCAATATGCCCTCCATGAGCAGCCACAACATTTTCAAGTCTCTTTCGCCAGCTTTTAACTGCATTCATGGTATAATGCTGGTTCAGTTGCTCCCAACTGTCTTTGTTGTAGAGCCTCAATGGTCTCCATGCGCTGTCCCCTGTAAACTTCCTAGCTCGTACAAAGCGTTCAACACAAAATAATCCACTGGATTGAGATCTGGGCTGTGGGAGGGCCAGTTTCAGGCTGAATGAGACATGGCGTGCGCGACGAGATGGCGCTCTATCATGAGGAAAGTGAAATCCATCATTTGATCTTCAAAATTTAAAATGTCAGTGAATGACTTTTTTGCAGACCGTTCGTTAAAATGCTCTTAAAAATTGAACCATGTAAAGTAAAATGCCTATACGCCATTTTAAAGGTAATTGGTGGACCTATATCCAATAAGCTAAGCATTGTTTTCTAGCCCTTATTAAACGAAAGATACAAGCACCGAAAGTAGGTACGGTTTTTTGACCCGCCTGGTACATACAATGTATACCGTTTGTACACTGTAGGCCTAGAGTAAGCCTACATGGCTACATGCTAGGTCAGGTAACCATTAACCCTTTTGGCCCTGCCGGTGACATTTGTCACCATTAAAATTTTTTATTTGCCACCAATTTATCTTTGCTATGGCGATCAATTAAAAGAGACTAAAGCCCTCTCATGGATGTAGACCAAAGGTAATAAAAATTGAAAACACCGCCTGCACCGCTATCCAGTGGTCCCACGCGATACTACCTTCCAAAATGGTATCCAAAACGGGGATTTCAAAATTTGATTAGGTGTATTAGTTTTTGATCTAATTCCCACAGTTACGTGCAGTGGCGTATGCACGGGGGGGGCTTTGTATTAGCTTATAAATTGAATACTGGTGTTACTGGTGTACTATTAACATGTTTTCTTGTCTTCAAATGTGCGACAATGATAAGACATTTTGATGCTCAATATCTTGATTATCTTCACAGTGAAGAGAAGAGACAGTGGGGCAACTCACGCCACGTGACTGAAGCTCCCTCTTGCGGAGAGGAAGCGCACGATCCAAGGACGACTGCAATGGTGGATAGACTAAATCAGCTGCGTCCATTGGTGACCTCAAATCTATGAGTTTTCTTGAGGGTATTTCAAAATCGTTTGTAAACATCACAGTTTTCAAAAAAGGGACTTGGCAGGAGGTTAAGGCTAAGATGAAATGTTTTGAGTCTAAAAGTAGCGTGTCTAAAACTCTATTCAAAACTGAAAAATGAATTTGGATTCCGATATTTCTTAACCAAACGCGTTGATCAAGATGCCTTAGAAAATGTTTTTCTGTTATTCACCGCTAAGGTGGTTTCAATGATGCACCAGCCTCGTGCCAGTTTCAAGACCTTTTTAAAATCACTGCATTAAACGCATTTTTAGAACCAAGCATTGGTGCCAATTGTGATCCAGATTCAGATGCATTTTTGATCTTCACCAACTTGTGTAAGACTAAAAACCGCAGGAAAAGAACAGGAACAATGTGTGGTTCCTTTTATTAACCCAAACGATGCTTTTATTGAAGGGCTTGATGTTTCTATCAATTTAAGTGGTATGAATGTACCAGAACAAAATGCATTTTATTAGGTGTGGTTATTTTTTTAAAAAAATTGATTGATTCCCATAACTGTGACGACGATCAGTTGCTGTTATTCTATAAAGCATACAAAATGCACGGCACTGATTATAACAATTTAAAGGTATCTAAAGATGAGTTTTGTGCGTTCATTAATCTTTGTAAAATTAAGTTCAATTAAATTGTAGGCCCCCCTAAAGGACTCAATCCACCTTCATAATATAGGAAAAAAGATTATTTCTGAGTTAAATGAAACCTCTTAGTGGCCTGTTCAATGTTCGTTTTTTTAAAAGATTATGCCACATTTTTGTGTGAGTTATGCTTTACTATTATTGCCGTTACATGGACCTCTAACATCGTTGTTAGCTAAAGCCGAATTTAGCTAACATCGATGTTAAAAATAAGTGGCATCATGGAGGCTAAAATCGGCGTGAGTTGTTTACATGCTGCCTTCAAGTTGGATGTTGATAATCGGCTAGGCACATGCTGCAGATGCGCGGAAACAGAATCAAAATGGCGGATGCGCTGAAAACGAATCTGTTCTGGAGTCACTGCAGAAATTCAGCTGTAGTAGACGGCAGAACACCTAGATGGCGCCAAAGTGGCCACGCATGCGCAAACACG
>JAQIYI010001599.1:0-11454 GCA_034700265.1 Polyzonium germanicum
GGCCGATCCACTCGATCACGTGATTTCATGTGAGTGAAGCTGTGACAAAAACGTTACAACACAGGTGAACCATGGTCCGGTATACAATGAAATCAATGTACACAAATCAATTGGAAATGACACTCGCGTTAAAAATTGTCCTGCGCTTTTGCAAGTGTGCGTATGCAAATGAGCTAGTTTCAAACCATTATAACCAGGATGATCGATTCGGATGGAATCGGTCAAGGATCCAATGTGTCCCACGAAGCCTGAAAACCCACCAAATACACTACAGCAAGTGATCATCCAACGAACATCAAAACAATTCATGATTGCTCTAGAAGCTCATTTTTTATGTTTGGCTGTATCCCTTATTCACTTGCTGTAGATTTCAAACACAAATAAATAGTAGGCCTATTTATTTCCCCACCATATAGGCCTACATTTATTTATAATTGGAAAGTGAGGCCTACTTAATAAGTAGGCCTCATGTCATCCAACGAACGTCAACAAAGCATGGCATACAATTCATAACATCAATGCAATTACGAGTACATCATACAGGCATAGCATACAATTCATGATACCACAAAACGAAATTGTTGCAAAACACTTTAACTCGCCTTAGAAGTGCATGATCTCCCCAATTTAAATTTAAATATTTGCATAAATAAAAATAAACACTCCTGAAGCGAGCCCAGACCATGGCTACCAAAGAGAAAAATAACAACATAAAGATGACATAAATGAAGGACAAACAAAAACAGGCTCCAATTTAAATTTAAGTTAATCAGATAGACCTAGTATTTAACATCAATATCCAAGTATTTACATTGTAATGTTAAAAGTTATAAAGGCCTACAGTAGGCCAAGCTTATTTATTTAAATTGGTATTATATGTAGGCCTAATATTGTTAACATTGTTTAATATTTCTTATTAATTTTGCAATTTTAAATCGTTCGTTCGTATCGTCACATTTGTACACAATTGAAATACAATTGTATGTACCGGTATTTTGGGACTCGTATTAAGTCGTGGCTCCTGAGATGACACTATTCAAGTGACAGTGTTGAAAAATGATCAACAAACAAGCAAAAGCAATGTTTGCAACACGTTCTACTTATTTTTCCATAGTTTTTCCATAATTTGACAAATTTTTCCCGGAAATATTTCCGATATTTCCAGTCGAATTTATTTTTTCTTGAGATTTTACAATACTACTTATGGAGAGAATAGAATTGATTTTTCGAATAATTGGAGGCCATATTTTTGTTTCTCAACTCCTAAGTAATGGCAGCACAATAATTAAACATGGGCGTGCCGGTACTCACAGGTTCCAACGTCATGGGGCCAAACAATCCGCCGAATAATGTTCACAGAATGTTCACGGGAATGTTCACACAAGTTTTCAGCTTTGAACAAAAGCTCAAACATGCAAGGTTCACTTCCATGATGGTCCATGTAGACTTGTAGTGTCCAAGTGGACGAGTGGGCCTACCCATGTCCCTTTAATGGCGGCCAGCAGACGACGCTTTTTTCCGGTTTGCATTTGTAGACCTTGGGATCGTCGCAATGTTTGTTCGTCTATCATTGCCTAAATGCCTAATCATGGTGTGAATAGGTCTAAGTAGCAATGATGTCCAGGCTGAGCTGAGAATCCACTCGGGTTCGCTGCAGTTTTCTCATGGTGCAATATGCCTAAATAAATAGAAAATATACAAAATTAGTTTTGAAAAATGGAAATTCTTCATACAGGTCAATAAAATATCAGTACATGTAGGCCTACTTCAGCTACAGTAGGCCCTACTCGTATGTAGCAAGGAAAACTTGAACGAAGCCATCTTTAGGCCTAGAACATATTATTCCTTTGGAGTTAAGACATTCTCAAGCCGCGTTTTGAATGTTTCCTCCTAACTCTTATGGGAATTCAACCTTAGATATGTTCTAGAATTATATTCATTGGAATACCGGTAGTCTGGTAATTAAATAATAAAAACCAAATCAAATGATAAAACGTCAAATTATAATGGAGTGCCCCTTTAAAAAATAAATGAGGCGTAAATAATAAAAACATAATCAATAACGTCCAATTAAACTCGAGTGTCCCTTTAAAATACATATTAAATAATACAAATACGGTAGTCAAATTAAACTGGGAGTTCTCCCCTTTAAAAAACAAATGAGGCCTAAATAATAAAAACAAAATCAAAAACGTCAAATTATAGGCCTACTGGAGTGTCCCTTTAAAATACATGTTAAATAATACAAATACGGTAGTCAAATTAAACTGGAGTTCCCCTTTAAAAAAACAAATGAGGCCTAAATAATAAAAACAAAATCAAAAACGTGAGATTATACTGGAATCCCCTTTAAAAAAACAATTGAGGCCTAAATAAAAACAAAATCAAAAACCTCAAATTAAACCTGGATATCCTCTTTAAAAAAACAAATGAGGCCTAAATAATAAAAACAAAATCAAAAACGTCAAATTATACTGGAGTCCCCCTTTAAAAAAACAATTGAGGCCTAAATAAAAACAAAATCAAAAACCTCAAATTAAACATGGATATCCCCTTTAAATAGACAAATGAGGCCTAAATAATAAAAACAAAATCAAAAACGCCAAATAAAATTGGAGCGCCGCTTTAAGATGCCCTATAAATGCTAGAATATGCTTGATAAACACTACAACTGTGCTTTGGAAGCTTAAGATATGGTGTATGAAATTAACATATGCTGTATCAATTGTCTTGCAGGGAAAATCCACTGAGCGCGGAACTTGAAGGACGACGAGCCGTGAAACGAGAGCCATCGGCGTCAGCGAGAGCAGCCAGCCTATGCTGAGATGGGCACCTTCGCAGGACACATCCTGCCCGGCTTCTTCTTCCTGCTCGCCTCGGTCTGGTGGACCATCAACATCTTCCGCTACTTCTTCAAGTCCAAGTGCAAGAACGGCCCGCCGTACCAGGTGCGCCCCTGGTACCCGGGTCCGTTCTGCCGGGACTTCCCGTTCGAGAGCACCGTCAAGCTGGTCACCGTCACCATCGGCATGCTCGGCGAGCTGGCCACGGCCTTCGAGCACGGCGTCTTCGAGCACATCGTCAACGCTCAACACATGACGATGTACTTCTTCTTCGGCATAAACGGCGCCATGGACTTGCTCAAGCACTACAATTTCCACCTGCCCAACGGCATCGAGGCGGCCACCGGCATCCTGGCCTACTCCATCGAGGGGTTCCTCTTCTACAACCATCTGCATGGCCGCAGTCACATGGACATCCAGGTAAAGGGCGCCCATCTAACCACCGTCGTTGGACACCTAATTGGTGGCTCCGCTCGCTCGGACAATTAATCCCTCTTTCTCTCCCGGCGACAGGTGCACATGTTCCTGTTCTACACGATCGCGATGTGCGTGTTCAGCATCTTCCTGGAGGTGTGGCACCCGGACTGGGTGATGGGCTCGCTGTCGCGCGCCTTCTTCACGCAGATGCAGGGCACCTGGTTCTGCCAGGTGGGCTTCATCCTGTACCCGCCGTTCGCGGGCATGCAGCGCTGGGACCAGGACAACCACGAGCAGATGATGATCATCACCATGATCTACACGTGGCACTGCGCCATCAACCTGGTCTTCATGCTGTGCGTGGGCGCCGGCGTGTTCATCTGGATGAAGAGCTGGCGGCAGCTCGACGAGGTCAACTACCGCCAGCTGAGCATGAGCGCGGACTCGGCGGCCGCCATCCTCATGTCGCCCACCAAGATGATGGCCAACATGAACGGCGGCGGCGCCGTCGGCCGCAAGAACGGCCACCTCAAGACCCAGATCCAGCTGATGGACTCGGACAGCGAGGAGGTTTGACGCGGGGATGATCACTTCGCCGCCAGGAGCCTGTGACGAACACGCACCCTTGCACACGCACGCCGCACGACGCAGAAAACACAAAACACACTCACACCAAAGTGCCACCGCGCCTTCGTTTACACTTCTTCTACGCACTCTTCTTAATTCTTCGGACTTGTTGTGGCCGCGGCCATTGTTTTTTAACGCGGGATATGGACAAATGCGGAACCTTTTTTGCACCATTCAGCGTGAACGTTATTTCTGTTTGTTTCCTTGATGTTCCATTTCATTTTTACAGGCGCACTCCGTAACTTTCATTCGGTAGAAAATCTGTAAATCACTAAGGCTACCCTACTGTAATGTTCTCCTCCCCTCCCTTCTCCTCCCCATCTTTGATTTCAATTTTAAGTAAATATTAACACGTTCATATGACGCCAACTTTCCTTGAAATCCACTTTTTTTAACGCATAAAGCAAATTACCTGGATAATTTTGTATTTCATTTTGGGAATTTCCAGGAAATCCATTTTTTTTTGCGAAAAAACGAAATTATCTGGATAATCTATTTTCACATTTTGGAATTTCTAGAAAATCTTTTCGGGGTAACACTAGGCCCATACTCCAGAAATAATCCAGATACATGTAGGCCTAGGCTAAATAGGAAAGCTCTATACATTTATCTGGATAATGTAAGTTTACATGTAGGGATTGTAGGCCTACAATTGTACATGTAGCCTATGTACAAGAATTTCCAGGAAATTATTTTTTTACAGAATAGTTAAATTGATAGCTAATCGAAAGACAAATATAGGCTTCTCAATTATGCCTAGGCCTAGGCCTACATGATAAAATTATCTGGTAAATAGTAAAAATTCTCAAATTATCTGGAAAATAGGCCTAGTGAAAATTCTATCGAGTTATCTGAAAACAACAGACCTACACATTTATAGAAAATCCATATTTGGATGGCAAGAAATATAAAAAAAATTATCTGGGAATCCTATATTTCATGGCAAGAAATTTCCATAAAATAATCTGGAAATTTTATATTTCATTGCAAGAAATTTCCATAAAATTATCTGGAAAATCTATATTTCATAGCAAGAAATTTAAAAAAGATTATCTGGAAAATTTATATTTTATGACAAGAAAACAAATTATCTGGAAAATCTATGTTTACATCCCAAATAAAATTCTGGAAAATAATTACTTGAAAGAATAGCAAGAATATTTCCAGGAAAGTTGGTCTCATATAAACGTACCGTGTAATGCCTCTACAATAGGTCACTTTTAAGATTGTTGTAAGATAACTAAAAAAAAATGGGCCTATATTAAATCGATCGATAAACATATTGAGAGATGATTACGGAAATTGGTGATTAGATCTAATCAATAGTAAAATTACTATCGTATATTTGTACCAATTTTTTGCTTTCAAAGTGCTTTTCTGTAAAAAAAAATAGTATTTGGTCCAAGTATCACATGACTAGTTATCGCTAGGTGACTGTACTTAGCCGGTGTACAATTTGTACAAGGCAAAATAGGCTCTTCGAAGAAGTGTGCAAGAATCGCATATATTTTATTTGGCGCTAAATCTTAAATCGCGTTTACACCATCAGAAATATCCAGCAAATTTGATCGCAACGTTTCTGAAAATGGCTAAACGTCATATACCGCTGATACATGGACCCAACTCAAATCGATATGATTTCAAAACGATTTGAGTGGGTCCATACAAAACAGACGAGGAGACGATTTAACGCAGCAGAGGAAAAACGATCGCCTGGAAAGAATCCGATCAAATTAGCCGGATATTTTTGGCCACGTGGACCTAAACGGGCAGCGAAACTGCGTCAAATTATCAAAGTTAAGCATTCGTGTGAAGTTTATCGATTCTAGCCCTATTGTTATTTTTTGTAAATATTTTACATACAAATTAAGTAGTTATAAAGAACAAGGGCTGAGCGTTCACCCAATTACGCTCGACGTAACGCACAATGTTTTGGCGTCATTTTTTTATTATTTTAAATTATTTAGAAGTTTTAACTGAAGAGAAAATATCTTATAAGCTTACTGTTATCAATTTGGCTTATCAAAAGAAAATAAAATACGTCGTTGCGTTACGTCAAGCGCGAATTAGCAGTCCTATAGAATGGAAAAAAATACGAGCGTTATTGAACACCCAATTAATACAAATCCGTATACTTAATATGCCTAGATTTCTAGAAATATAAATACATTATAATTGGCAGGCTGCAGTACGCATGATATGCACCCTAGTGACGTCATAATTTGGCCAAGTTCAGTTAACATTTTAAATTTCATGTCAAAATGAATAATAACAGACCTAGTGTTTCTTTTTCTTAATAATTATCACATCTTCTAAGTTGTACATTTTGTTTTTGTTGTTCTGAATCATAATGAGTAAGGCCTAATGAGGATTCATATTATATATAGGCCCATGTTACGCTCATTAGGATCAAATTACGTTCCTTGTGAACACCAGCAATTTATGATTAAAATTCATACAACTTGACTCGTTTGTTTGAGATAAAAAATAAGCCTTAGCCTGATTAAGGAATGCAAACCACTTAGGCCTGAACTATATGGAAGCAGAGGAGGAAAAGCAAACAGAAATTCTATATCCGCTTCCGTTTCGTACTCAAGAACCTGGCTGCATTTTATCCAGTGGGAGCACAGGCCAGCCAGCAATTCTTGGCCGGCCAAGTTTTGGCTGGCCCCGGGCTGGCCTAGTCATGGCTGGCCAACCTGTGGAACCATGCACAGCCTAGTCTTCTATGATGTAATTGGTTAGGCCTATTCCTGCTTTGGTTGAACATGATAAAGTATGGAAATCCAAAGCAATTGGTCCAAATGTTAGGCCTGCATGTACGCTCCGTATTAATTAAGCCATAGGCCTGTGGCTGGTAATATTATCCATAAGCTAACGGTTGCAATTCCCTTGAGCGTCTAGGCCTACTTAGATCAAAGAACAATCCTCAAGGTCTAGGTCAAGGAACGGCGATCTTTGAGCCTAATCCTTTAACGCAAATAAGGCCTAATAAGCGCGCGGCAACGACGTGCGCTCAACGCGCATCCGATAAGCAGGCCTAACCAGTCGCTAACGCGCAGGCCTAGGTCTCTAACTAGGATTAACTTAATTGCTGGTAATGCGCAAAATAAAAATCCTTACCAAAAAGTCACTTTTTTCCGTATTTTTCTTCCCACGCACGCACACACACGCGGAAAAACAACTCTCGAAAGACGAAGCCTGAAAGTCACGTGACGTTACTCGTCACGTCAATCTGTCCTTCAAACGACCTTGATTGACGTCGGCGCCATCGCGCGGCCGCGACCCGAGTTGGATGACCTTGAACCAGTGAACCGCGTTCGCTGCTTCACTGACGTGTACGAGTAAAAATGGTAAGAATTTTAACTAATTAATAAAAACTGATTAAATAATTAATGAAATAATCGGTTTGACTTGAACGATTAGCGAACGTGCGCCAAACTATCTGTGAATTAACTGCAAATGCAGCGCTGCTAGTGCTAGCTGCCTTGTCCACGTGTAATATAGGCCTAAGCTAGTCTGCATTTAAATTCATGGTACCGGTACCGTGCTTACTAAGGCACCGGTACCGACATGCGCATATGCTTCGCCCCTGTGGGGACCTTCCGTGCCTCAGAGCTCGTTCTTTGCGCGCCTTACCAGTGGGGATTACAGGTTCGTTTCCTTTCCTGCATCCCTTGGGTGGTTTTAGGGGTCCATGTGACCTGTTGACCCCGACTCATCATAATGAGTCCAATAAGTGCACATGCACTCAGTGGTCTCAACTGACTCAAAATTTAAGGGAGACCTACTAATTAATTAGGCCTAATTAAAATTAAACGTAGGCCTATACCGTAGGCATGCAGGTACCGGTAATGTCCTTCATGGAAGAATTTGGCGTACCGCGGTACGGTACCAGTACCACCAAACCCGTACCATATTGTAGCGACTAAGGCTGGTATCACTAGCGGGTATAAGGCGATTCTCCAGAGTGACTCTAGCCTTGCTCACTCGTGTTAACCTATGGGTGAGCACCGCTCGAGTCACTGGAGAATCGCCTTATACCCGCTAGTGATACCAGCCTTCGACTTCCTTGAGTGGTGCGCCTGCGTTCAATCCCTCATATTTTCTCTTTCTTCAAGTCTAATCTGGAGCTGATGAGCCGCTACGTGAGCCCGGTGAACCCTGCCGTGTTCCCGCACCTCACCATCATCCTGATGGGCATCGGCATCTTCTTCACTGCCTGGTTCTTCGTGTAGGCACATTGACACGCGCTCGCCATCCCTTCTTTCAACAGAAACGTTCAGACCTTTGACCATTTCCCCGTTTTGCAGCTATGAAGTGACGTCCACCAAGTTCACCAGGGATCTCTTCAAAGAGTTGCTCGTGTCTCTGGTGGCCGCCATTTTTATGGGCTTTGGCGTTCTATTCCTGCTCCTCTGGGTCGGCATCTACGTCTGACGCAGCAGGAAGCCTTCGATGTCACGAACAAAACTAACTTAAACGTACGTAAATCGCAGCTGCATGATGGTTACAGCTTACAGGGAAGTTGATGAAACCGCCCTCGAATGAATCGACGTCATGTCCACTTATCCGGTGTTGTCAATGAATTGATTGCTTGTTTTTCTATTGCAGATTTCCAGTAGGGAGCAGCCTCGCTTCAAGTAACGTCAATGTTCTAAACAGCAATTCTGTTCAGATATTGTTTTTGTTCTGTTTTTCAAAATGGCGTCACGTTTATATATTTTGTACGTTTGCGCAAGCTGTAAAGAATGTTGAAAGTTATCCAAAAATAAAATTTACCTTTCATTCTGGTTTCGCATTTGGTTCGTTTCAGTTCCAACTAGGAATAAGACCCGTGAGCAGTTGAAACAAACTAAAAACTATAAAGTGTCTAAAAAGTTAGACACGTTCAAGTCCTACTCCATATTGCAGCATTGGGGACTAAATCCTGAATAGAATAAAACTAGACTTGAGATGAGCTAAACTAAGCTCAACTCAAGTCACAAATGCAGGGCCAAAACCTTTAGTGTTTGGTCAAGTTGAGCGCAACATTTTACTCACTTGTTTACAAAGACGAGTTTGGTAACAATTAACACTGGAGAAATCAAGTCAATGAGCCGACAGTGAGTCCATGGCCACCCTGACCAGTTCTTGGACCAAACTGTCCCGGTTCTCCAAGGTCACCTTGTAGACTCTGGTGTCGTTCCTCGCGACCAACGACTGGACCAGCGGAATGTCCGTCCTGGCCGCGTCAGGAATCGTGGCCACCACCACGCAGTCATCGGTTGCTCCAGCGAAGATATTCTTGACGGCTTGCTGGAACGGTTTGCTGAACATCTCCATCTTGCCAACTTCGTCAATCACGACCATCTCAATCAACTTGTTGTTACAGCTGGTAGTCGGCGTTGCTAAGGTCGGCAGACTGATGCTTTCGAAGGACTTAAGGTCGACCAGGTACTTTCCAACCCGATGCCGCTGCTGCTGGTCACCGCCCAAGCTGGACATCGACGTCGAGCTGACGTCGTTGGATCTGGACAGCGGAGCTCTTTGGCCATCCGGAATTGTGACGACATCGAATCCCACTCTGACACCGTGCTGTCGCACTTCCTCAGTGTAGAAACCACGAACTGAAATTAGTCCATAATGATGGTCCTGGTGCTTCTGCAGGATTTCCCTTACTAGCGACTTGACTAGCGTCGTCTTTCCAACGCCTGGAGTGCCCGTCAGCAAAATATGAATCCTGCTTCCGGACATGTCCCGTGCAAATTAATCTTCAGAAAAATGTCAAGCAAATCAGTTTCCGTGATATTTGGCTTACGGTCGCCCAGGTGGATTATCCATAAATAATATTTGTTTTTTTCCCATTTTGTTATTATTTCTAGGGATTTTCTGGTATTATTATTGTTATAATTATAGTATAAAAATAATTACCGGTAATTAATCACATCCTAATTAAAATCAGGCATATTTGTGGTATTTATTACACGAACAAAATCAAGATCACTTTAGTCATTTTTAATAAATTGTTATACAATTGTTATAACAATTTAATAAAATGATTTTAAAATGAACTTGATTTTGTTCGTGTTCATTTTGCAGTTAAATTAATTTTATTCAGTTTGGTCATCTTTGGGCATCATGTTAATTGACCATGGTCATGATAACCATGATGGCCAAAGATGACCAATTGCAATTGGTCATCTTTGGGCATCGACACATCTAGGCTCCATCAGTCATGTGAATAATTGAATGTTGATTTACCTCCGTTGTTCAACTAAGTAACTGAATTACACTGAGTGCAGCGCGATCACATTAGAGAATATTAATTTTCCTTCTAGCATGTCTGCACGTAAAATTGAACAAGATTGTTCACGTTGTGCCATCTAGTGATGGCCAAGAGAAACATTCGATCCGCTTCTGGGTCATAGCAAATAGAGGACATGAAGGGCTGAGGTGTGGCAAAAGTGACAAAACTGCACAAGTGGCAATCTGGAACTAGGAAAAGTAATTGTAATTATAATTCTTCCAAAAGAAATGTAATTACAAATGCATTACATGCACGTAGGTCAAAATGCAAATAGCGTTGCCAATTAATTATACTTTCACTCTTTACTTATAAGAATAGTTAATTAGTTAAGCTTATACGATTTAATTAAATTATCTCAGACAGTTACGTCATTTAAATCATTTAAATTAAATGTTAAATTAATATTGCTCCTGCACGCTCACTTAAACGTTTTATAATTAAGAACATTTGCTTAACATTGCGCGCAGGAGCAATATTGAATTAACATTTCATTTAATGGATTAATTAAATGACGTGGCTGCCTGAGAAAACCTAATTAATTGCAATTAAGTTCAAATTAATTGCAATAAGTTCAACATAATAGGCGCGCATCTGATCGTTGGCATGACAGCCTGCAGTACAAGTGCAGCTACAGCGATCGATTTACTATATGACGTGGACAATTAATCGTCGTGACAAAAGTGTGAACGCGGGACATATAATTGGACTTGGAGGCCAATTCTTGGAGGTACATTGACCATCAGAAAAAATGTGGTGGTTAAAAGGGGATTCGTGGGAAGAGACGGGTGATGCAGCTGGCGGCGGCGGCGAATCAACGTCTGGCGGCAATCAAGCGTCTATATCGGTAATATTATAATTAAGCAAAATAATTAATTAAGCGCCTTTCTCTATAAGTGCATTTGTATATTTAGTTGGTAAAAGGGTTAATAAAAAAGCTTCCCATCATCTGCGATGGGCTTCGAACTGCATCTCTTTTGGCTATGGGAGGGCGAGTGTTAATGCGTTATACCAAGTGAGTCATTCCCTCATCAGATGTTCAATTCGCAGTTAAATTACCCGTATATACCAATAGCCTTTACATTCCCCCAATATATAACCCAGTCTTCCTACAATCCTACACGTGCAGTGTATTGCTGGTTACAATAACCAATCAGACATAATCTTTAATTAGTTAGTACCTGTAGCTTATTTGTTTAAATAATATTTTATTTGAATTAAAGTTTTATGTTTTAGGAATAATTTAATTCATATTTGATTTATTCAATTTAATTAGTTTTT
>JAQIYI010001600.1:0-11452 GCA_034700265.1 Polyzonium germanicum
CGACTCTCTCGCTAGTCGGACATAAAAAACAAACTTTTTGATTTCATCCGACTCACTGAAAATCGGCTCAAAAGCCGCCGTCCGACGCAAAATCGGGCCGATTTTTAAGAAAAAATCGGCCAGTGCGAATGGGCTTTAAAAGTCAAAAGCCATATTTCATTGGCCTTTCCAAGGTCCTTGTGCGGCGTCACACTAGACCTCCGCCTACGTACTGTACATCCACCATGCAAAGACTAGAAAATAAACTTCAGACAGACTCACGATAGTGACACGTCGTTGCTAAATTATATTATTTTATTTTGAGCCTTATCTGTTTTCAAGAGGTCGAATGCATCGATCGGAGGAGAGGGACGTGGGGGCCCGTGGGGGCAGAATGAAACATCGAGAGTAACCATTGAGGCCATTGCCGCCATTTTAATCTCAGACCACGTGAAACCACAAGTGGAGAAAATCAGAAAATATACGTCAGTTCTGATGATCCTCCTCACGGCCTCCTTATATCTTATCCCTTATCACTCAGTGTACCGTATACAGTTTAATAGTTATCACCAAAATCATGCATTAGGGCTATACGCGCACTTTCAGTGGTTCTTCTTCTTAATTCTTATTATTCTTGGCCTGCGGCAGAGGACGAAACGACTCAGAATAAGAGCTGCAGAACACGTGAGTTAAACGATTGAGTTACACGTGATCAAGCGTGCGATGATATGCCGTCGAAAAGCGCGCGATCGCATACGCCTACCTACTAACTACGCGTAACTGTTTCTCTGTTGCGGGAATCCAATGGTAAATTGAAATTCTAAACCTCGCTCTACTTTGCCATTGAAGAAAGTTGCTCAAACAACTGAAATGAAACGTCAAGTGCCTAGAAATTCAGCATTATTATAGGCCTAGTTCTAGTTTTTGATCTAAAGGCCAAGGATGCTACACTAACTAGTAACTAGTCTAGTATCCTTGTAAAGGCTATCGTTTCCAGCAAGGATACTAGACTAACTAATTAGTGTAGGATGCCAGGTTTCCAGGATGCAAAAATTGCAGGTAGGCCTACGGTAGCGGAAAACAACCAACTTTTTATCTTTGCTTGTGCATATTATGTACAATTGCAAGGTGTTATTGTGAAAATAACCTCCAAAAAAGCATTTCTTTTCCTATACGCCATGTAGACCGGAAATGAGCTTCGTCTGCTAGCCACCTTGAAAGGTAAACACTCATTTCCGCTAACATTGAGCACGTGCCATGAAAGGGAAACAGGGACTTGTGATTTAACATTGCAAAAAAACGGCTGACTTGAGTACCCATATGTATGACAAGGTGGTCGAGTCTGTGGGTATGCCCAGTGAATCAGGGATACGTCGGGCCTGAATGTTTCGCATCGCCGTACTCGACCGACCGTGCGTGTGACCGTCACGACGTGCCATTTGAGTTTGCCAAAGCTCTTGGCCCGCAATTACAATTAACGTCTAGACGCAACTAAATTACACTACATAGTAGGTCTACGCACAAAAGCCGCAGATTTCAGTGAGGTCACAACTGAGGTCATCCAAGCGTGATAAAACCTAGTTGAGAAGTCAGCGTGACTTCCCTAGAGTTTATTTTACGATTGAATTGTGCAAAGCACGTTTAAGACTTTTGGAATTTCGATAGGCCTACATTGCACGTAACAGTTGCATTGTAACAGACAGGATACGCTACACGTAAAAATCAACGCAACGCTATATAATGACGTCATTTCAACTCAATTTGTAAAATATCCCTCTTTGGCGTTTTTGCAGAATAATTCACAACTGACGTACCGTAATTGTTTAGCGTTCCGTTGATTTTTACCTGTAAGGCTGGATTCCCACCAAGCTTACGCCCGACGCAATTGCCGGAAGTGACGTCATGACGCAAAGAATTGAGGATGAATTCGGCATGAGAAATACGTCACACATTTTACGTCGTCATGTTGGATTGGCATGGTGGGAACCGAACGCCCATTTCATGACGTTTGTGTAGCGCTCAGCGCCACTGTAACGGGGCGCAATAGCGTCTGGTGGGAATCCAGCCTAACTTATCCTGTCTAATACACAGGACGGCACGCTAAATAATGACGTCATTTCAATTCAATTTGTAAAATATCACTTTTTTGACACGTCTAGCCAGAATGATTTGCGACTGGTTTTAAGTGTTTAGCGACCAGACCGTTGATTTTTATATATGCAGGTCTGTTTCGCTGTCGATTATAACTCGCCTATTAGTTAACCACCTAGGCCTACTGGTTAAAGCCTGGTGCCTTGATTACTTCACCCAGCAAGTGCAGTGTTCCACATCGACGAACAGCAGCGAATTTCGCCGCGAAATTCGCGGCGAACTCCAGCGAATTTTCGACGTCACATCGCGAATAACCATTTCAAATGGGAAGCGATCTGGCCAGCGAATTCTCCAGCGAACTATGATGTCATTTCCTGCTATCTGCAGGACAAATTTCCCCGGAAAGACACCAGCTGATATCTGCTGAAAAAATCCGCTGGTTTGATTGGCTGCAGAAGCTGAGCAGCGGAAGTAGGCACGAGGCAAAAGTTCAAGTTGGTGACCTTTCCGCGAACAGCAGCGAACTCGTTCGCTGGCGTTCGCCGCGAATTCGCTGCTGTTCGCTGGCGTTCGCAAAGAAATTCGCGGCTGATCACTGGCATTCGCGATGGTCACGTGACACAGTTTAACGGAAATTCGCTGGAGTTCGCGTGAAATTCGTCCATGTGGAACCACCTTAAGAGCTACATTAACGAGGCAACGATTTTGCCTTTGAGGAAGTTGCAGTGCAGGCCTACACTTTGCCGGTATCAAATTTTCTTAACAATTTCCTTTAACCTCTTACGTGTTGCATGTGTATAGGCCTAAGCTACTCGTTGCAGGCGTTTAACAATTAATATGCCTTGGCCAATCATTATTGTGTCGTCACACTGCTGTTGGTTCACGCACATCAACCATGAACTAGAAGCAGCGATTGCGTAATTCGTTCATAAAAATTGCGGCAAAACGAATCTTAGCTTGGCATGGTTTACGGTATGTATTGCGCGTAGTCTAATCACAGTAAAAGCAAAGATTCAAATTTGAATCCAAGCTGAGATATGCACAAGCAGAAGATCGAGGTAAACGGTGAACCTCCAAAAAATTTGTAAATCTGAATTTTTTTTTTTTCCCCGTTTCAGTTTCAGTTTTTCACTTTTCGGATTGTCTGATCTGCTGAACCCGCCTTTACGCCAAACGACTACGATCAGCGTTCAATTGACGTATGCGCGTCATTGATTTCGATCTGCCATATGCGCTATCGAGTCATTAGTTTTCACGCGTTTCTGCGTCGACGTCATCACAGATGTTTTTTTCTTGTTCCTAGTTCCAACGTGAAACGAATTTGCGCCCAAGGACTTGGTATAAATCGGCGCGACAGTGCTCATCTAGTTGACGTTGAACGTACATTGGGACATGCTCGTTAAGCTGACTGAGTATGCAGTGCAGCAGTAGGCCTATATTATGCTATATATTAAGGTGTCACCTATTGGCTAGGTTAAATAACGTGGGCAGATTATAATTTCAGGCTTGGTTGTGTGAAGCCTTCACAGTGAAAGCATGATGAACTAAGATCCGCAAAAAAACATATCTTGAACGCGACTTGAGGCTGTCTTAACTCGATAAGATTAGATTGAACGAACTGTATTTCGCCCATTTGAGTAAAGCGATATTCTGCAACGACCGTACTGTACGAGTGTACATCGATGTTTTGATGTTTTCAAAACATCGATGTATTATGCCATCCTTATTTGAGTCGCTATCCGCCACAGTTTCCAGACCTGTATGTAAGACCGTGATCGAGATTGAGGAGGGGCCGCCATGAAAGGGAAACAGGGTCGCGATTTAACATTGAGTTCTTCGCTCGCTTCGACGCTCGCTCGGACAATTAGCCTAATTAGGCCTAATTAATTATAAATTTAGGATCACCATAGCTGTATCTCAAGTAAATTCCAAATCCAATTACAAACTAGGCCTACCGTATACCTTCATATGCGTGCAGGAATCGAGCCTGCATAATCGTATGTCGCATGCAGGCATGTTGTATAACACGTGGGTGGTTCATGGGAACGTCGTCATACGGTTGGTGCAAGTACCAGCACATGTAGTTAATTTGTTTAGACCTAGGCCAGATGAAATTGCACTAACAATCGCCAATCATACGCCCATAGACCTATATATAGGTTTCCCGTACTGATGGCATACATAACCATTGTTATGTACATCTACTATGGGTCCACAGTATAGGCCTTATATAAAGATATACAGCGGATGGTAGTTGCACTCTTCAAAATTCCTTTGATCTTTTTGGTCATGTTTCTGCGCCTCGAGAGCATGGCGGCCATTTTGAGAGCATGTAGAATTGTAGATTTCTCTCCCGAGCTTTGATTTGATTCGTTGGAAGCAAATTCTCAGTAGCATTGGTTGGAACTCTTCACACTACATGCTCTCGGGTGGAGCTAAGGACGGCGGCTTGGCGATGGATTTTGGACGAGTGCAACAATCCTGATTGTACGGAATTCGGAATCATTCCTGAGTTACGCAAGTAAAAAAGATACTTTTTTTTGCTGTGTGCATGATTTTGATTTAGCGATTTACCCTTAACACTAGTGGACACACTGTATACTGTATACTGTATATAAGTGCATATGTATAGTGGTTATTTAAATGCAAAACAGGCAGTAGGCTAAAGCAAAGCAATTACAATAGGATTGTTCCTTTTTTTGACATCCATGCAATGCACGAACTACCATATCCTCATTCCTCTTGGATACAAACAAATCAAAAAAAAAAAAATAAGGCGCAAACTCGTACAATCAGCTTTTTTCTTCTTTTTTTTCACGAGACATTGCTGGATAAATTAAAAAGTTGGCCTAGAATGCTCGATGATATATCCTATTTATTTATTACGTCACAATATTTTCCCGAACGTCATACGTCAATAAGTGGCGTAGTCCTATAACTTGATACACAAACTCTGACAAGGATACAACTGCGAGTGCAACATACGGCCCGTAGCCTACTGCACGTTAGCGGCCACGTAGTAAGATCTAAATGCGAATAATATGCCCTGACTAAACCAATAAGCCTAATTAGCAGTTTTATTATTTCTATAATATAACGCTTGGATTGACGACCATATACAGATATATCCACTGGAGTAATTAATATGTCATGATTTTGGATTTGAATTTTATTGCCTAGGCTATAGGCCTAGGCAATTATTTTTTATTTTATTTTATTTTTCATTTATTTTGGTTTTCATTTATTTTATTTTGCATTTATTTTATTTATCATTTATTTTATTTTTCATTTATTTTACTTTTCATTTATTTTGGTTTTCATTTATTTTATTTTTCATTTATTTTATTTTTCATTTATTTTATTTTTCATTTATTTTATTTTTCATTTATTTTATTTTTCATTCAGCCTATTGTATTTTTCGTTTATTTTATGTTATCTGTTTTATTTTTCCTGTTTTATTTTTCATTTATTTTATTTTATATTTTATTTTATCTGTTTAATTACCGTAGGCCTAGTGTTCCGTGTTTTACTTAGGCCTATTTTTTATTTTTTTATTTATTTGCTAGGCCTATTTATCTTATTAGGTTTATGGCATTTATAAATTCACAATTTTTCTGCACCTTTGATAAGATTTTTAATTAAATTTCTTTTGAGCGGCCATTGTTAATTTCGTGTAGGACTATTTTGATTTAATTTATTTTTTATTAATTTAATTTAATGTATTTTTGCAGGCAAGCAGCGAATTACTTAGCGACGACGACGAAGACAACGAGCACGAAAACACCATGTTCAGTCTGAGGTCGGTTCAGGCGTCCGAATGTCCGCACGAGGATGTGAGCAGCCGCCTGAGGGTCGACGTGCAGCGCGGACTGAGCACGGACGAGGCTCTGAGGAGGCGAGCCATCTACGGAGTCAACGACTTCGAGGTGAAGCAGGAGGAACCGCTCTACAAAAAGTACATCGAACAGGTGAACCATCGATCGCAGCTGACAGAAATTGACTTAGGCCTACAGTACGTGTAATTGATTTTGTTTTTTTATCAGTTTCTGAATCCACTGATACTGTTGCTTCTGGGATCGGCCTTCATCAGCATATGCATGAGGGAGTTCGACAATGCGTTGAGCATCACTGTGGTCAGTCCCCCGCGCGTCTGCCACACTAATTGTTGTGAAATATTTTGCTGGACAAATGTGATGATAATGTAAAGCCATATCACGCGTTCGAACCAGGCAATTATCATCGTGGTTACGGTGGCGTTTGTCCAAGAGTATCGATCGGAGAAATCGCTCGAGGAGTTGACGAAGCTTGTGCCGCCCACGTGTACTTGGTGAGGCGAGGGTTTATTTACTGTTTTTTAAGCAAATGTATCGCTAAAATTTGAAATAAATAAATTTAGCGTGCGATTCGGTGCGATAAGCAGTTTTACCAAACCGTGCCTATGTGCAAAATCGCTAATCGCGATAATAATCGCTGCTGTTTAATAATTCACTTTGTTTTAAAAGCATGCGTGACGGCGTGTGCCACGACAATTTCTTAGCCGAGGGTCTCGTGCCCGGCGACGTGGTTCTGCTCGGCGTCGGCGATCGAGTGCCGGCCGACATGCGCCTTTTCGAATCGATCGACATGCACGTGGACGAAAGTGGCTTCACCGGCGAGACGGAAGCTTCGCAGAAGACGGCGGCGCCAATGCCCAATGGGACCGTCAACGGCATCGCGAGTCGCAAAAACTGTGCCTTCATGGGAACCCTTGTGTGCAGCGGCAGAGGGAAGGTGACTACGGTTTATTAGAAAACAGATTTACTCTCATTTAATTTACTTAATAAGTTTTAATTTTGATTTACTTACATTTTATTTTATTTTAATTACCGTAGACCTATTAAATATTTAATTTAAATATAACTATTTAATTGGTCATGCGTCTTGATTTCATGATGTTTAAATTTAATTTTAATATTTGTTTGTTTATTCGGCCAGGGTGTTGTTATAGGCATCGGTGAAGGGTCAGAGTTCGGAGAAGTCTTCAAGATGATGAAAACAGAAGAGGTAACTTTAAATTTTGTTTTTGGCTCTGAAGAAAATATTCAACCATTAAAATTATCTTTTCTGGCTTTCAAAATAACGATCAAAATTGTGCTCCTTACCACCAAGATGCAATTGGTCACACTGTATTTTTTTTGTAGAAATGCTAATTAGGGTGAATTTAAATTTTTATGATTACAAATATCAGTATTGCCAATTACGTCCAATGTTTGATCTCCTTTCTTTAAAAGTTTGAAAATAAGCTAAATGTTACATATTTTTTTCTTAGATTTATTTAAATATAATTTTAAAATTATTTTCAAACTAAAATAGTCTCCAAAGACACCTTTGCAAAAAAGCATGGACACTTTGGGAAAGCAGTTGTCCTTCTACTCGATGGCAATCATCGGATTGATCATCCTGATCGGCGTAGTGCAAGGCAGACCAGTGATGGACATGTTCAACATTGGCGTCAGGTGAATCTCAAATTCGTGTGGAAATGAAATCCACGTAAATTGCAAGTCGCGCAGCCAAATAAAATGTTTTTTTTTTCTCTTTCTATTTAAGTCTCGCTGTGGCTGCGATACCCGAAGGTTTGCCCATCGTCGTCACTGTGACCTTAGCTCTTGGAGTCATGCGGATGGCTAAAAGGAGCGCGATTGTAAAGAAGTTACCTACGGTGGAAACTTTAGGTGCGTCAAGAAAATGACAAAAATTATTTAGTAATCCTCTTATATTTTATTTAACTTCAAACAAATCCAATTAATCCAAGCATTCCAAAGTACCTAATTAGTGCAGTTTTTATTTTTATTAAGGTTGCGTTAACGTGATATGTTCGGACAAAACTGGCACCTTGACAACAAACGAGATGACCGTTCAAGCAATTCAGACGTCCGACAACTATTACGCCCGAGTAGGCCTATATTTGTGGCATTATGAGTGGTTTTTTCTTTAAATGCAAATCTTAATTTATGTGAAAAACATTTTATTTATATATTTCAGGTTAGTGGCGTCGGTTATGGAGAATGCGGACGTATTGTTCCCAATACTGACGATCCAGAAGAAAGGGAACGAGCCATTCGAAGCATTTCAAAGTTGCTCGAGGTTAGCATTGTCTTTTTTTCAAAATGCGAGATTACGAATTATAACTTATATATCTGTTTTTTCTAAACAAAAGATTGGCTGCGTTTGCAACAATGCTGACATCGAGAATGGCGTCTTAAAGGGTCAGTCCACAGAAGGCGCCATTTTAGCCGCAGCAATGAAGTTGGACGGTCATGTACGTGCATATATGGTTTCATGCGTGATTTATTTTTTTAATTCCAAAAATGAAAAAAATAAACCCGATAAATTGTTTATTGTTGTTTTTATAGAAAGATTTACATCGAAGTCGGGATCTGTACATTAGGCAGCAGGAGATTCCATTCTCATCTGAAGAGAAACTCATGGTCGTCAAGTGCACGCCCAAATACGCTATTGTGAGTCGTTAATTTTATCGCCGAATTCATCTCCTAGTTTGCCAATGTGCATAGTTTTTTCGCGTCTCGCAAGTGTGTCTGATGAAAGATTCTGGTGATTGGCCAATTACGCGCCTATCGTGACAGATCCCAGAAGAACTGTACTTCATGAAAGGAGCAATCGAGAAAGTCTTGGCTCATTGTTCGACGTTTCACCTGCGAGGAAGCGCTCAACCGCTGACCAAGACGAAAGTGGCAGAAATCATAAAGGATTCGCAAAAGCTGAGCTCCAACGGTTTGCGAGGTGACATTCTTTTTGTTTTTATTCTTTTAAGGATAATTAATAGTAGTTTATTTGTTCATAAACAGTAAAAAAATTCGCTTTAAAAAGCTTGTAATACACTTCTTGCAAATGTCTGAAACTTTTAAGACATTTAAAGCAAAAAAAAAAAGATTTAATTCAAGAATAACACATTTAAGGCTCTTAAAAACAATTAGGACATTTAAAACATTTAAAACTCTTAAAACAATTACCGGTACTACAATAATACATTTAAAACACCAAATGTTCATTATTCAAAACACTAATAAAATTAAAACAGGATACATTTTAGACACAAACGCTTAAGACATTTTTTTCTGGTTTTTCAAGTTTTAAATGGTATCAAAGTAAAACCATTTAAAACATTTTTAATTTTGATTATTACTCGTCCATTTGTTAGTTTTGGCGATGGCTTGCGGTCGTCAGATGCACGAGCTGACGTTTGCCGGGACGGTGGGCATGCTCGATCCGCCTCGCGAAGGTGTCAAGGAGTCCATCGACACGCTGATTGGCAGCGGCGTCTCCGTCAAGATGGTAACTGGTGATGCTGGTGAAACGGCCATATCAATAGGCAAGTGCAGATCATTAGATTTTCGCTCTTATCAGCGCTCACTCGGCGGCCATTACGTCATAATAACGCACTTATCATGCTGACGTTCATTTGCATTTGGTCCACCTTGCAGCATCTAAATTGGGCATTGCGTGCAACACACGATCATCCGTTTCCGGCGACGAGCTGGACGCCATGGACGACATCACGCTCAAGTCGAGTATAGACATGATGAACGTGTTCTACCGAGCGACTCCGAGGCACAAACTGCGCATCGTCAAGGTATTAATCAAATTAATTCATAATTAGTGTTTCGATTAAATTAATGTTTACCTGTTTCTAAAGGCTCTGCAGTCGAACGGCGCCATAGTCGGAATGACTGGAGACGGCGTGAACGATGGCGTTGCGCTCAAGAGGGCCGACATCGGCATAGCGATGGGACGCAACGGCACGGACGTCTGCAAGGAAGCCGCCGACATGATTTTGGTGGACGACGACTTCAAGACTATCTTGTGAGTCATCGATGATCTGTTTTCACTTCGTGACTGCCTAGATTGCTGGCTTAATTAGTTGATCCTGATTTTTTTTTTATTTTCGTTTCAGATCAGCCATCGAAGAAGGAAAGAGCATCTTTTATAATATAAGAAATTTCGTACAATTCCAAATGAGCACGTGAGTTGTTTAATTTGCTCTCAAGTCATACAGCGGGTGTCGAAGAGTGTGGAACCTGTTAAGATGAACTCATTTTGGTTTTTTTTAAACCATACTGTATATATGAAATTAACCATATTTGACTGATTATTTTTATAGGAGTATAGCTGCATTGTCGTTGATTACGATGTCAACCATTCTGCACATTCCTAATCCGCTCAACGCCATGCAAATATTGTGGATCAATATCATCATGGATGGACCTCCCGCTCAGAGGCAAGGGCCGACGGAAGTCATTATGTCGCTTTAAAAATTAAAAGTTCGATTGTTTCACCTTTTCCACTGTTCCTCGGAGATATTTTCATCTCTCAGATTTATCCGTAAATTTTTCCCAATCCACATCGGTAGTTAATCATCAAAGATTTTAATTCTCCGATTAGTTTGGGAGTCGAGCCGGTGGACCACGACGTCATTCGAAAACCGCCGCGCAACACGAAAGAACCGATGATAACGCGCTCGCTGATCACCAACGTTCTCCTTTCGTCGAGCATCATTATAGCCGGCACTTTATGGGTGTTTATTAAAGAGGTGAGACTATTTTCATTTTTCTTTAAGTCAGTTTTCACCTCATTTTTGTTTTGTTGTAGTCTTGTATGTCTCATCGATCGCTCGAATTATTCTGTTCGATTTATTTATCGTTTATTTGATCGCGTAGATGGGTGACAACATCATAACACCACGAGATCAGACGATGACGTTCACGTGTTTCGTCTTTTTCGACATGTTCAATGCACTCGGCTGCAGGTCACAGGTGGGTTGAGACTCGAGAGTCGCTCAAGCAATACGCACATGTACGCGTGCGCTTGAGAGGTTCTTAAAAACTCAAATTGTTTATTTTAAGACAAAATCTGCATTCACGATTGGTCTGTTGAGCAATCGCATGTTCATCTTGTCGGTCTGCGGGTCGGTGATTGGTCAGATGCTGGTCATCTACTTCCCGCCGTTGCAGCGAATCTTTCTGACGGAACGGCTCGACTTACAAGGTGGGCACTTTAGCTATTCAATACCGGTACTGTGATTATAACTTTTTAGTTTAAAAGTTAGTTTTAACTTTGCCTTTCCAAATTAAATAATATGTGCCTAAGAAATGCCTAGAATGAAGAATATGCATTTTAAATTGTCCATGTACATCTCTTTAACTTAGGGTATATAAAACTATTTATTTTAATTTGTCTCTGCATTTTACAAATTACTCACTTTAAGCGCTCCAATTATGTATATTTTAATTTGGAATTATCCATTCTTATTTATAACTATTTTAACATAAAATTGCATTTTTTGTATACGATTATAAATTTTGATATAAAATTATGCATTTTAAAT
>JAQIYI010001601.1:0-11444 GCA_034700265.1 Polyzonium germanicum
TTTTTATTTTCAGACTTACGATATCTGGTACAAATACAGTCAATCTTACAAGTTATTACTCAGAAGTATAAATTAAGAATTTAGGATACAATTAAACATTTTTTTCCATCTTCGACATGTCCAGCAGTAGGCGCATCCTTCCTCGTAAAGTTCTTCCCAACTAACATCGGATGACTCATCGCAGTTTTAATTGATACAGCCATTTTGTCCACTTGATATTAGATGTCGAGGTTCCAGGCATCAAGGAATTCATTGATTTAGTCTAGAAAAGGATTAAAAGGTAAAAAAAACTTAATTTACATGTTACAGGAATCAGTTGCATCATGTGGCAATAGTAGCAGATTACTGTACGTAGCATGGCAGGAACTGCATTTAAGTGTTCGACAGAGCCAAAAACTTTAGCACAGAGCCACAGACTCAAGTGTCCTTGTCTCCTTGATGAGTAATAGTGGCATCACTACTGAGTTTGAGAGTCATGCTCAGTCAGCTAGCTCTATGAAACATAGCTTGAGCAAACGATTTTGTTCACTTCGACGTTTAGCGGTTGTCTTACTGTGAGTGCTGCATTGTAAAAAAAACTGAGTCATTGGTTGAGCTAGCCAGGCCAGAGCCGTGGCTTAAGCCTGTCAGTAGTGATACCAACCTTGATCGTCGTCGTTTCACTCGTTTGTCACACGCACGTGCAGTGCACGCATGAGAGGGAGATGCAAATTGCTCAAACGGACAGTTCCACAGGAATTGATTGCCCGCACTCGTTAGCAATACATGTAGCTCAACAGTAATGGCCCCTCTCCTAATCTTTCCATAAGAGGGTTGGATATAATAGATCTAGCATCACAGTTACAGAATATCCAGCCTCCTCACGAATAATAATCTACACGGTTGACTGCCCTGCTGCCCTGTTCAGCTCCCCTAAGGCCGTTGGCAAATTAGAGCAACATACAGTAGGCTACACTACAATGACAAAATGTAAAATAGTTATCACGCAACGTCATGATGGCACCATAGCCATCATGTTAAAAGTGTGACGTTGCGTGATAGATTCGTTGAATGTTTCGCGTATGTTGTTCTAATTTGCGCTCGGCCTAAGATCATGTAGCCTGCATTTCCAAAGCTGAACGTCTGAAACGCAGCATTAGGGTGATCCAAAAAACATGAATGTGGAAATATTTCATAGGCATGTCATTTTTTTGTTCATTTGTTCCACAAAAAAACAACTCAAAATTTAACATTTAAGAAGGATCGGATATAGGCCTATACAAGTATTTAGAAGCCGCTAAGGGTTTATGAAAGTTTACAGTTAGGCCAGCCAGGGCTATTTTGGTTACACCCATACTGACAGCTTATAACTTTTGAACACACTAATGCTCAATGGCACTTTGGAAAGATCATTTAATTCACTCACCTGTAAGGAAAATATAATGGTTATTTTTATGATGGAACCTTGTCAAATTAAAAATGTTTACATTTTCCTAGATATTTGAAGATCTTTCCAATGCGTCATGGGGCATTAGAGCAGCTCCTTGCCTTGGTATGTAGAATTTAAGCAACACAGGGCAGAGGTCACAGGGGACATGCAGGGTAGTATGACGGTCTGTAACCGGAATTGGAGGCCGGCGCTACCGCCCATAGGTCAGTCCAAGGAGCCCTCCTTGGGACAGTCAGCATTGCGGTTGGCAAATCATGTATGCGAAGTGGAAATTTCGGTCGCTACAAGAAAATGGCGCTACTCCAAACACCCTTGCAGACCGCCTATTTCTTTAGTGGTACGGTAGTTACTACCTTTCCATATGTCCCCTTAATCCAAGATCACAGCTCTATGATACCAGATAGTCAGTTCTCTTACTAGTTAGTTTCTATACTGTGCAGATACCGTACGCGCCCCTCTAGCTCGATGCACACGAGTAGCTAGAGGAATCGAGTTACGTCTCGCTCCAATATTTGTATCTGTTCCGTAAGTTTATTACATTATTTACTGGCAGGCCTACATACTAATTACTAAGTCATAAGTGCCGGGTAGGGCCTATACATTGCCAGGTATACATTGTACGGTATTTAGGCCTATATTATAAGCATACAACCTACTAAAGCCTACTCGTCGACATCCGATATTGGCGATGACGCTTGCAGCTCCTTTTCGTTAATCAAATTGGGTGCAGTTAGGATCTCATAACTTTTCATAGCAAAGAACGCCGCACACACAACAGTGAGTCCCATCAAGATGGATACAGTGCCCCTGTGTAAAACGTCGGCGAGCTGACGACGAGGCCGCTGCCACATACTGCAAGATTACTACGGTACTCGTCAAAACAATGAAGCAGAAATCGGATGAAATATTCTGAAATTCAGATTTCAGAAATGCCTCGTGTGACGTCGGGCGACTCGCTCGGGTCCACGTGGAAGACTTGAGGCTTGATCCCAGTCCCTGACTGCTGACTCCTGAGTCCCAGGGCCAGATGTATGCCCGGCGTAGACGACACTAGCCCTTTACCTAAATTACCTCCCTATGGATTAGAACAATCTCCTTCCTGGCTCTTTAAAGTCCAAAATTCAACGCGAAGGCGGCGCCCTCTTTATGTAGGTTCAAAAGAGGCGGGAATTTGGATTTTCCTTTGAAATACACGAACAAGTAGTCCTTCAGGGAATTCCCGAATTATTGATAAGAACTTACAGTTTTGAATTTGGAAAGAATTCAACAACACACGAATTCATTTTAAAAACTTATTCAAATTCAAAACTATCAAGTATTATGGAACACCCTGTACAATAGAGAATATGCAACCTGGTTTTGAACAGCGCTGATCCTGTTTGTAGCGGCCAGTGGCAACAAGCGAAACAATTAACAAAACAAAAATAAAAATAAAACCCATTTACACTCAGGCTGGAATCACTCATGACTTTTATAGCTGCATGTATCTACTTGAAAAAATCCCAAGACGAGCCGAGAATACGTCATTTTTCCATTCACGGAGAATGGAGAAATGTCGTCACCAGGGCCTGTCTTGGGATTTTTTCAAGTCGAGACAGCTCTAAAGGTCATTAATCACAATTCATGAATGAGGCGCTTTCGAATCGGCTCTAGCCAATGACACGGCGCGATATTCCAATTCTGGCATTATTTATTCGCTCTCTCCGTTTATAATTACCGTATATCTCACTGATTTGCATAACTTTGCGTAGATTAATTTACGTACCGGTAATAAATTCGACCGAAGATTAGAAGAAAATTTAATTTCTGCAATCTTAATAAAGATACATTACTTCTTCATCCCACAGTATTGAAAATCCAGCAGGGTTTTCACTTGCGTCGTACAATTACTCTATTTATTTATCTGAAGATAACTATGAGTATTGGGTTTTATTATTCTTTTGGTAATAAAATAGGCCAAAGGAATCCAACATTTACATGTACATTGTAATGTTACATGGTACTTAATGTACATGTTACATGTAATTTATTGTTTATTTCATGCGTACAATAAGATAAAATGCGCGATTTTCTCAGTGATACTTGTCGGGCATGCAACAGCCTGGATGGAGAGAGGCGTTGCCACCTCGACTCATCACTCCCGCATCGCAACAAAAATGCGTGGCTTCATCGTAAAATTCGCCCGACTCCGAGCAGCAAGTGGCGCTACTGGCATTCTCATCGATGGCCGCCGTGCGGCCTCCGCAGCAAGTACTGGTCCTCGGATTATAAGGAGTCTTCCAATCGCAGCACCTTTGCGACGCCGGATCATACGCAATGACAACATCGCCGCAACACTCAAGCTGCTGATGATGGTCCGCCATTTCCGGAGGTATAGGTAGCACCTTTTTGACTCCTCCGAGCTTCTGGGAGGCACAACAGACTTGAGCGTTGTCGTAAGCGATGAGTCCGCAACATTCAAAGGTTGAGCCGTTGGCAGTCTTGGGGTGAACCTGAGTCATTGTTTCGGCCACCATGACGCCAAAGTCGGTGGGCCTGTGGGCACCATGCTCCATGGGCTTGCCATAGTCTCTGTATTTGTACTGCTTGCAGCAGATTTCCTGGGAAGTGTCGATGATTCGCGAACCGCAGCATTCCCGCCCGGCCTCCAGGTTGACGAGCCCGAGGCTTCCGCAGCAGGTCATGGCAGCGCCGCCCGGCAGCGCGCTTTTGTCGATGACTGTGTTGTTGCAGCAAGTGAGAACGGTGCTGGGAATGAACAGTTGCTGTCCACAGCAGATGGGATTAACCTGAGTAGTCGATCCGGACGACTGGACACTGGAGATCGGAACGATTCGCCCCTGGCAACACATGGCCTGGGTATCGTCGAAGGTGTGGAAAAGTCCTTGGTCGTTGCGACAGCAATTCATTCGCGATCTTTCTGAATTTGGCGGAAAATCGACTAATTGGTTGCCGCAGCATAGGTTAGTGCCATTTACGTTGTCGAAATAGTTGTTGCCACAGCAACGGAAATTGGGCTTTGACTTGTGGACAGTGCCGTTACAGCATTGTTCAGTGTTGAAATCGAAAAGTTCATGACCTGTAAAACAACAATTATAATTTACTATTTTTTATTCATGTCCGAGTGAGCGAAGCATCTGAGGACTTTTTGCCAATTTTATACTTTTTCTGAACAAATTTCATCCATTGTCAATTATAATTTGATGTTTTTAAACGAATTTGATTCTTTTTATTGTTTCAATGATTAAAAGTATTGAAAGTATGTTTGTCATAGAGTTACTGACACACTCACAGAGCACGTGCCATTTGAGTCTGCTAAAGTCTTCTTTCGCTCAAACAATTATAAACAAAAATAGAATACAAAAAAATTTGGAAAAATGCTTTTTTAAACAAAAAAATAAGGAATTTTTCAGAAAAAAACAAACATTTTTAGGAACAAAAAAGAGCAATATTTCCAGCTCGGACATTAACGCTTAGGCCTATGTAAGGGCATTATTTTGCAATGCAAATAGATTATCTATCTACGTACCACTGATTCTGGATGTCAGAAGGACGAGCACGACGACGAAGACCGAGTGTCTGTGGAGTCCAGCCATGGCCGTCACTGGCGTAAGTAAAATCAAAATGCGCGGATTGTGTGGTGGACAGGACAGCCGGGTTGAATCTAACTTGAGTGCGACGATATAGCGTTCACTCACCGGAATAATGAATACAAATAAACGCTCTGAAATAAAATCCGGCTGTTTGCAGTCCGAACACGTTCAGCACAGACAACAACAACAACAAAAAAGCTAAAAAATAATAAAAAAATTAAAAAAAAATCAAATTTCCTGAGAAATATAATCTGATTGTTTCAACAAATTAACGCGGCGCACATCCGCCTTTCTTTATTTCACGCCACCATCTACCAAATTTATTGCATATTTCCAAGGTTGCATTGGTGGTATTTGCATGTT
Organism: Polyzonium germanicum; assembly: GCA_034700265.1. Taxonomy (NCBI): domain Eukaryota; kingdom Metazoa; phylum Arthropoda; class Diplopoda; order Polyzoniida; family Polyzoniidae; genus Polyzonium; species Polyzonium germanicum. Next base: position 5,386 of record JAQIYI010001601.1, read on the forward strand.
GCGAAATATCATGTAGGTCTATTGTTGTTTTAAGCGTAAGGAAGTTTAGTTCGATTTCCGAATCCACATACAACAAAAAAAACAACAACAACAACAAGACAAAGTGTTTTGCAGTTTTGGGCCATTAATCTCTTTCACAGGCGCATCTACATGTACATTGTAGCTGATTTCAGTCATTTTCAAATTCTAACAACAATAATCGTCCATCATACTTCCTGATGTACGTCACAGCAGCAGTAAAATGCGTTGTTTCTTTAAACACATACGCTGTAATTTATCTGTCGCCCTGTCGCATGATCAAGGCCTCCTTAAGGCCTGACCACTTGACTAATGACTATAGTCATTAGTCAAGTGGTCAGGCCTTAAGGAGGCCTTGATCATGCGACAGGGCGACAGATAAATTACAGCGTATGTGTTTAAAGAAACAACGCATTTTACTGCTGCTGTGACGTACATCAGGAAGTATGATGGACGATTATTGTTGTTAGAATTTGAAAATGACTGAAATCAGCTACAATGTACATGTAGATGCGCCTGTGAAAGAGATTAATGGCCCAAAACTGCAAAACACTTTGTCTTGTTGTTGTTGTTGTTTTTTTTGTTGTATGTGGATTCGGAAATCGAACTAAACTTCCTTACGCTTAAAACAACAATAGACCTACATGATATTTCGCAACATGCAAATACCACCAATGCAACCTTGGAAATATGCAATAAATTTGGTAGATGGTGGCGTGAAATAAAGAAAGGCGGATGTGCGCCGCGTTAATTTGTTGAAACAATCAGATTATATTTCTCAGGAAATTTGATTTTTTTTTAATTTTTTTATTATTTTTTAGCTTTTTTGTTGTTGTTGTTGTCTGTGCTGAACGTGTTCGGACTGCAAACAGCCGGATTTTATTTCAGAGCGTTTATTTGTATTCATTATTCCGGTGAGTGAACGCTATATCGTCGCACTCAAGTTAGATTCAACCCGGCTGTCCTGTCCACCACACAATCCGCGCATTTTGATTTTACTTACGCCAGTGACGGCCATGGCTGGACTCCACAGACACTCGGTCTTCGTCGTCGTGCTCGTCCTTCTGACATCCAGAATCAGTGGTACGTAGATAGATAATCTATTTGCATTGCAAAATAATGCCCTTACATAGGCCTAAGCGTTAATGTCCGAGCTGGAAATATTGCTCTTTTTTGTTCCTAAAAATGTTTGTTTTTTTCTGAAAAATTCCTTATTTTTTTGTTTAAAAAAGCATTTTTCCAAATTTTTTTGTATTCTATTTTTGTTTATAATTGTTTGAGCGAAAGAAGACTTTAGCAGACTCAAATGGCACGTGCTCTGTGAGTGTGTCAGTAACTCTATGACAAACATACTTTCAATACTTTTAATCATTGAAACAATAAAAAGAATCAAATTCGTTTAAAAACATCAAATTATAATTGACAATGGATGAAATTTGTTCAGAAAAAGTATAAAATTGGCAAAAAGTCCTCAGATGCTTCGCTCACTCGGACATGAATAAAAAATAGTAAATTATAATTGTTGTTTTACAGGTCATGAACTTTTCGATTTCAACACTGAACAATGCTGTAACGGCACTGTCCACAAGTCAAAGCCCAATTTCCGTTGCTGTGGCAACAACTATTTCGACAACGTAAATGGCACTAACCTATGCTGCGGCAACCAATTAGTCGATTTTCCGCCAAATTCAGAAAGATCGCGAATGAATTGCTGTCGCAACGACCAAGGACTTTTCCACACCTTCGACGATACCCAGGCCATGTGTTGCCAGGGGCGAATCGTTCCGATCTCCAGTGTCCAGTCGTCCGGATCGACTACTCAGGTTAATCCCATCTGCTGTGGACAGCAACTGTTCATTCCCAGCACCGTTCTCACTTGCTGCAACAACACAGTCATCGACAAAAGCGCGCTGCCGGGCGGCGCTGCCATGACCTGCTGCGGAAGCCTCGGGCTCGTCAACCTGGAGGCCGGGCGGGAATGCTGCGGTTCGCGAATCATCGACACTTCCCAGGAAATCTGCTGCAAGCAGTACAAATACAGAGACTATGGCAAGCCCATGGAGCATGGTGCCCACAGGCCCACCGACTTTGGCGTCATGGTGGCCGAAACAATGACTCAGGTTCACCCCAAGACTGCCAACGGCTCAACCTTTGAATGTTGCGGACTCATCGCTTACGACAACGCTCAAGTCTGTTGTGCCTCCCAGAAGCTCGGAGGAGTCAAAAAGGTGCTACCTATACCTCCGGAAATGGCGGACCATCATCAGCAGCTTGAGTGTTGCGGCGATGTTGTCATTGCGTATGATCCGGCGTCGCAAAGGTGCTGCGATTGGAAGACTCCTTATAATCCGAGGACCAGTACTTGCTGCGGAGGCCGCACGGCGGCCATCGATGAGAATGCCAGTAGCGCCACTTGCTGCTCGGAGTCGGGCGAATTTTACGATGAAGCCACGCATTTTTGTTGCGATGCGGGAGTGATGAGTCGAGGTGGCAACGCCTCTCTCCATCCAGGCTGTTGCATGCCCGACAAGTATCACTGAGAAAATCGCGCATTTTATCTTATTGTACGCATGAAATAAACAATAAATTACATGTAACATGTACATTAAGTACCATGTAACATTACAATGTACATGTAAATGTTGGATTCCTTTGGCCTATTTTATTACCAAAAGAATAATAAAACCCAATACTCATAGTTATCTTCAGATAAATAAATAGAGTAATTGTACGACGCAAGTGAAAACCCTGCTGGATTTTCAATACTGTGGGATGAAGAAGTAATGTATCTTTATTAAGATTGCAGAAATTAAATTTTCTTCTAATCTTCGGTCGAATTTATTACCGGTACGTAAATTAATCTACGCAAAGTTATGCAAATCAGTGAGATATACGGTAATTATAAACGGAGAGAGCGAATAAATAATGCCAGAATTGGAATATCGCGCCGTGTCATTGGCTAGAGCCGATTCGAAAGCGCCTCATTCATGAATTGTGATTAATGACCTTTAGAGCTGTCTCGACTTGAAAAAATCCCAAGACAGGCCCTGGTGACGACATTTCTCCATTCTCCGTGAATGGAAAAATGACGTATTCTCGGCTCGTCTTGGGATTTTTTCAAGTAGATACATGCAGCTATAAAAGTCATGAGTGATTCCAGCCTGAGTGTAAATGGGTTTTATTTTTATTTTTGTTTTGTTAATTGTTTCGCTTGTTGCCACTGGCCGCTACAAACAGGATCAGCGCTGTTCAAAACCAGGTTGCATATTCTCTATTGTACAGGGTGTTCCATAATACTTGATAGTTTTGAATTTGAATAAGTTTTTAAAATGAATTCGTGTGTTGTTGAATTCTTTCCAAATTCAAAACTGTAAGTTCTTATCAATAATTCGGGAATTCCCTGAAGGACTACTTGTTCGTGTATTTCAAAGGAAAATCCAAATTCCCGCCTCTTTTGAACCTACATAAAGAGGGCGCCGCCTTCGCGTTGAATTTTGGACTTTAAAGAGCCAGGAAGGAGATTGTTCTAATCCATAGGGAGGTAATTTAGGTAAAGGGCTAGTGTCGTCTACGCCGGGCATACATCTGGCCCTGGGACTCAGGAGTCAGCAGTCAGGGACTGGGATCAAGCCTCAAGTCTTCCACGTGGACCCGAGCGAGTCGCCCGACGTCACACGAGGCATTTCTGAAATCTGAATTTCAGAATATTTCATCCGATTTCTGCTTCATTGTTTTGACGAGTACCGTAGTAATCTTGCAGTATGTGGCAGCGGCCTCGTCGTCAGCTCGCCGACGTTTTACACAGGGGCACTGTATCCATCTTGATGGGACTCACTGTTGTGTGTGCGGCGTTCTTTGCTATGAAAAGTTATGAGATCCTAACTGCACCCAATTTGATTAACGAAAAGGAGCTGCAAGCGTCATCGCCAATATCGGATGTCGACGAGTAGGCTTTAGTAGGTTGTATGCTTATAATATAGGCCTAAATACCGTACAATGTATACCTGGCAATGTATAGGCCCTACCCGGCACTTATGACTTAGTAATTAGTATGTAGGCCTGCCAGTAAATAATGTAATAAACTTACGGAACAGATACAAATATTGGAGCGAGACGTAACTCGATTCCTCTAGCTACTCGTGTGCATCGAGCTAGAGGGGCGCGTACGGTATCTGCACAGTATAGAAACTAACTAGTAAGAGAACTGACTATCTGGTATCATAGAGCTGTGATCTTGGATTAAGGGGACATATGGAAAGGTAGTAACTACCGTACCACTAAAGAAATAGGCGGTCTGCAAGGGTGTTTGGAGTAGCGCCATTTTCTTGTAGCGACCGAAATTTCCACTTCGCATACATGATTTGCCAACCGCAATGCTGACTGTCCCAAGGAGGGCTCCTTGGACTGACCTATGGGCGGTAGCGCCGGCCTCCAATTCCGGTTACAGACCGTCATACTACCCTGCATGTCCCCTGTGACCTCTGCCCTGTGTTGCTTAAATTCTACATACCAAGGCAAGGAGCTGCTCTAATGCCCCATGACGCATTGGAAAGATCTTCAAATATCTAGGAAAATGTAAACATTTTTAATTTGACAAGGTTCCATCATAAAAATAACCATTATATTTTCCTTACAGGTGAGTGAATTAAATGATCTTTCCAAAGTGCCATTGAGCATTAGTGTGTTCAAAAGTTATAAGCTGTCAGTATGGGTGTAACCAAAATAGCCCTGGCTGGCCTAACTGTAAACTTTCATAAACCCTTAGCGGCTTCTAAATACTTGTATAGGCCTATATCCGATCCTTCTTAAATGTTAAATTTTGAGTTGTTTTTTTGTGGAACAAATGAACAAAAAAATGACATGCCTATGAAATATTTCCACATTCATGTTTTTTGGATCACCCTAATGCTGCGTTTCAGACGTTCAGCTTTGGAAATGCAGGCTACATGATCTTAGGCCGAGCGCAAATTAGAACAACATACGCGAAACATTCAACGAATCTATCACGCAACGTCACACTTTTAACATGATGGCTATGGTGCCATCATGACGTTGCGTGATAACTATTTTACATTTTGTCATTGTAGTGTAGCCTACTGTATGTTGCTCTAATTTGCCAACGGCCTTAGGGGAGCTGAACAGGGCAGCAGGGCAGTCAACCGTGTAGATTATTATTCGTGAGGAGGCTGGATATTCTGTAACTGTGATGCTAGATCTATTATATCCAACCCTCTTATGGAAAGATTAGGAGAGGGGCCATTACTGTTGAGCTACATGTATTGCTAACGAGTGCGGGCAATCAATTCCTGTGGAACTGTCCGTTTGAGCAATTTGCATCTCCCTCTCATGCGTGCACTGCACGTGCGTGTGACAAACGAGTGAAACGACGACGATCAAGGTTGGTATCACTACTGACAGGCTTAAGCCACGGCTCTGGCCTGGCTAGCTCAACCAATGACTCAGTTTTTTTTACAATGCAGCACTCACAGTAAGACAACCGCTAAACGTCGAAGTGAACAAAATCGTTTGCTCAAGCTATGTTTCATAGAGCTAGCTGACTGAGCATGACTCTCAAACTCAGTAGTGATGCCACTATTACTCATCAAGGAGACAAGGACACTTGAGTCTGTGGCTCTGTGCTAAAGTTTTTGGCTCTGTCGAACACTTAAATGCAGTTCCTGCCATGCTACGTACAGTAATCTGCTACTATTGCCACATGATGCAACTGATTCCTGTAACATGTAAATTAAGTTTTTTTTACCTTTTAATCCTTTTCTAGACTAAATCAATGAATTCCTTGATGCCTGGAACCTCGACATCTAATATCAAGTGGACAAAATGGCTGTATCAATTAAAACTGCGATGAGTCATCCGATGTTAGTTGGGAAGAACTTTACGAGGAAGGATGCGCCTACTGCTGGACATGTCGAAGATGGAAAAAAATGTTTAATTGTATCCTAAATTCTTAATTTATACTTCTGAGTAATAACTTGTAAGATTGACTGTATTTGTACCAGATATCGTAAGTCTGAAAATAAAAA
>JAQIYI010001602.1:0-11442 GCA_034700265.1 Polyzonium germanicum
TAAATCTACGTTAAACTGGAATTATTAAATTTAAAACTAATTAGTTATTAATTTTAACAATTTATAGATAATTTAATAATTCAAGCGCAAATTTATTGATGTTAAGTTTTCAATTTCAAACAGCAATTTAAAATCTTTTAGATGTCAAAAATTAAAAACTTAATTTCTGCTTAAAATATGCAAGAATGTATTTTTAAGTTGAAATGTAGCAATTCTTAGCTTTAACTTTTCAATCGAAAACTGTTATACCGTATTTTCTATTTTGCGCAGCCTTTGGCAGACGTGGTCAAGCACGTCGAGAAGGGCTATCGGATGGAGGCGCCCGAAGGATGTCCGCCTGAAATCTACGAGATCATGCGTCAAAGTTGGGAGTTGACCGCCGACAAACGACCTACCTTCACGAGCATCCTGACGCGATTGGAGCAACTGCGTAGCACGACCGTGTGACTGGGTGATCGCGACAGGGCAAGAGTCTAAAGACACCCCATAATTATCCGCCCACACCCATTCAAAGTTTGTAGGTGAGTCGCGTACATTATTGTTATTCTTTGTCAATTACGATACAGCCCTCCATTCTTAACAAGGTTCTCAATGCGAAACTAATTGCATCGCTGAGCCGGTCTTAACCCGGACTCGCTTTCTATGATATACTAATAGCCTAGTTGTGTTCAATTTCCAGCTGGAGTTGAATTCAGGCATCTAGAATACGATTGGTTGCCTAGTGAAATCCACATTCATATGAAGCAATTTGAACCGTCAGATGTGCTAATATTTGTACCGGAAGTAGTTTTTTTACATAAAGTCTTATAGGAAACCCTATAAGAAATCTTAGCGGCATCACTGGAGCAGACAGGCTCAGTATTGCAGGGTTTTTTTTTTTTCGTTTTTTTCTTTGAATCCAACACATATGACTTGTTTACGCATCTGTTTTCTTTTTCTTTTTTTCTTATTCTCGCGCTAAATCGCTTGGACGCGTTTCTTATTCAGACACCAAGTTGACTTGACAGTTTGTTCCTTTTGAGGAGTCGACGTCTGCGACAAACAGGCCTATTTGTCGCTACGCGTTCAATATTTGCCTAGAGTCTAAACAAGTATATGTAATTCTGTATAGTCTGTTGGGCTACATAGGGCTGTATAGTCTGTTGAGGTACAAAAAATTTAAAAAAGATTTCTCTACTCAAGAGTTTGATTAGATTTTTTGCTATTAGATTTTTTTTTTTTTTTTTGCTTTTTCAAGATTATGCTTTCTGAATATAAATATTTTTTTACGATAATAAATCTGAAAACCTAAAAAAAATTACGGTGCTTACTTTTTTTATAAATAATTTTTTTTTTAATTTGAAAAAGGCCTATTTCTTAAAAGCCACTCACAGGGCTGAAATCACTACGTTCAATACGAAATGTCGATGCGTATTACGTCATGATGACGCACGTATCGTACTCACGTATTTATCGTGCCGATTGAGTTAGAAATATTTCTAAACAAACACAAACACATCAAAATGTTGACAACAATTTTTTTACAAAGTTTAAACTATTGGTAAAGAAATATTTTGTTCAATATAATTTTAATTTTTTATTTTGTGTAACGAGACCGCCTCTCCCTTTAATAATCTTCTAAGATTGAAGTGGATCCAAGTTAGTTGTCAAGTGTCAGCAGTTTATTTTTTTTTCTTTAATACTGAAGTTTCCAGGCGACGTGACACCCCAAAGCTCAATGAATAGGGAAATTTGCATTTTTCCTTATTTAAAAAAACGCATTTTTTGTTGTAGCTTAAAAACAGGCAGCAAAAAATAGCTTCTTCGAACAGTAGGCCTACTCTGCCATATTTGTATATAGGCCTAGGTATGACGAAGTTTTGATAGATCTAGGCCTACTCGATCGTTAAAAATTCAAAGACATTTTTTTCAGATTTTATTTTTTCTGTATGTAAGAAAGTTGTGCAAATATATCGGTTGACTGGAGCGATTTACTTGTAGGCATAGGCCTTACAGTTTGTAGTTTGCTTTAGAAAATGGAAGCTCAGTATACAGGGTCAGGCCTAGTAGAAACGGATGTCAACTATGCATTGCTCAGCTTTGTAATACTTAAAATAGCTTCACGCTTCATAATTTATGCATGACGCGTTCCCACTAAAAAACCTAAAACGTCAATTTTTTCATCAAAGATGCGCCTAAACGTATCTTAGACGCGCCCAGAGCAAACTCTTAAAACCTAAACCTGCACAGATAAACAGTACATGTGGTGATAGTACATATCTTAGTTTGCATTTATAGAAATACCGTACTTTAGAAAATGTAAGCAGCCAATTAGCTTAAGATTCGTTTTCGCGCCCATCTTAGCTCAGCAAATTCATGTTTTAGTGTTTGCTGTGAACGGCGGCGCCATATTAGTACACGTGTAGTTGGCTGATTTTATTTTACGCGTTGCACAGTAAAGAGAGATGATCTGCACGTATTGCGACAAAGATTTGACCAAAAACGGATCGTGTTTTCGCATTTCATGCATGAATTGAGCGCTCGCCTCAATCCGATTATAATCATCATCAGTAGTTGTTATTTTTTGTTTCAACAACTCATGTGTTTGTTTGTTTTGTTTTGTCTCTTGTCTATTTCTAGATATGTAATGTGACTTTTGAAAACAAAATCGATCATTTCGGCCTTGCGATTGGTCCAAAAGGCGCCCTACCCACACACACACCAACCAACAAAACAAACTCCACCATCACGACCTCTAATCAATCGATGTGGATTCGATCCAATCGTCGACACACCACGTCTGTATATATAAATATAAATGAATATATATATATATATATTTCATAGAGCCAGCTTTATTCGGCATATGTTGTCTTATGTTACCCTCTCTCCCTTCCACCTACCAACCCTCCTCCTTGCCATTATATTATTAAGTTTTTTAATGAGAATCATTTATTTAGAAGGATGAAAGAAAGTCGTTTGGATTTTTTTACGAAAGAATAATGAAACCCTGTTTAAGCTGTTCAATTCAACTCAGTACACCTGCATTCAGCCCTTTTCAGGCCATTTGGCAGGTGGGACTCATCCCAATTGAAAGTATTTACACCTTTCCAAAGAACCCCAAAAAAGATAAATTTTCACCGCAAACTTAAGTAAAAGTCAATTATCCACCGGAGCTCCCGTGGCTCAGTGGGTTAGAGCTCGCTTACACTCCTGACCTAGGGTTCGATTCCATCCCGTATCCCTTGGGTGTTTGTCCCGTACCTTGGTTCTGCCAGCGGCCTAGGGGTTTGTAATTGGGTCAACAGGACCTGTTGACCTCGAATTCCTATCATTATCATTAGCAATTTATCATGATTTTCTGTCAATTTTCGGTTTCAATAAAAACTTTTTTCTTGCCTCATGCCCAGTTTCCGCCAGAACATTTTTGATTTTAGTTTTAAAAAAAATATAACTTTTTAAAAATAGGCCTAAACTCTTCATATTTTCGTTGCCAGAAGCAGAAAATATTTTTTTTTAATTGGCAAATACAGATGTATTATTAACTTGGCTAAAATTATTTTTAAAATTCTCTGAATTATTTCTCGAAAGTTGTTCAGCAAGCGTGGTCAATAACAGTATTTGATTCAGCCTATCTATGCCAATAATTAGAATTGGATTTTATTTTATTTTTTATTGTTGAGCTAATCAAGTGAGCTTTTTTAATTTGAAAAATTTTAACGCGTGTGAGCATATTTTGCCGAAAGCTAGAATGCTTTCTTCAAACTTTAAAAATACAGAGTGGTGTATTTCAGAGTAAATATTTTGCCAATTTTCTGAAAATATTTGGGCTTTGTAAACAGCTGTGCATAGATTTCAAGACTATTAAGCGATAAACAATCAAGTAAATTGATAATAGCACGAGGACAGTCCTACAGGATGGCCATCATTTGCCAAATAACTTTATTAGACGACTTAGCTGTCAGATTAAAGGCTTGACTTAGTGACTCACTCAGTGAGTGACTAAATAAAAGAAAAATTAATTAAGTTTAATACTTTTTTATGAGTCTCGCAGTGTTTACTTGCTATCTACAAAGTATAACAATTTTTGCTTACACATTTTTGCCGTTTTTTTCTTGGTTATTTTCCCCGCGTTTTAAAATTCTCGAGAAATTTGCAGTAAAAACAAAAAAAAACAGGCTCTGTCCTTGAGGAGAGATAACAAATATCATTAGAAATTTTATATTTATTATTCAGCTTTGACCTCCTCAGTCCCCTATCCCAATCCTGACTGTATTTTATGTGTGTTGTCTGTGTGTGCTTTGTAACGTTTGTTAATACATGTATAATAATTACTATAAGTCTTATGTTAAATGTGTATTATAGCAATGTATAGGTTAGGCCTATTTAAAGTGAGACGAAATGAAGACATGCACTAAACTGACGCGTATGAAATGTAGGTCAATAGATCTGTAGTATATGCACGTGGTGACGTCACTTCCTGTCATTTCTTTTTTTGTCGAGTGACATTTGTCGACCCACATTTGGCTGAATGAAATAAAAAATATCAAAGATATAAAATCACAAATAAATTGGCGCAATGATTCGTATGATTTATTACTTGACGAGTGAGGATGAATGGTTTGAATGATCTAGAGTAGGACTACAGTACGCAATATGGCTTCAATTGCCCAATTTGCGATTGCCCGCTTTCTTTTGAAATATTAAGCGCATAAAGGTAGCGAGAGAGAGAAATGGTCAATTCAAATCAAACTATTTAAGCTTCATTTTAACTCCATAGAATTCCCTTTTAGCACCATCCTTTATATAATTAGGACGCACTTAGTATTTATTTTTTTATCAGCAGAAAATAATGGGCCGTATGAATAAAAATCAGTATTTCCTAAGAAGCATAAAATAAAGATGGTGGCCATCCATGCGGTTTTCGCGTAACATGTTTAGATTGCGCGTAAACAATGAAAAGAATAAAATAATTTTTTTGCATTTTTTTTGTTTTCATGGATGATGTCATCAAATGGTGCTTTATTCAACCGAAACTTGAAACCGGTGTCGCGTCTCCTTTAAATTTTTGCTCTGATCAATAATGTCAGTCAATATAAGGGGAGTGAGGGAGAGTTTCGTGTCGTGCGAGATTGCGTCGCCGTGACGCATTTACGCGGCTAAGGTGCTAAGATCTAAGTTCTAAGTTCATTAGTGCGTGAAATTCTGATAATTTCAACATCACGCATCGATACTTTGCCACTATCGCGTCTCAGTATTAGGCCTACCTTGATTAACATAAATTCTGGCATCTGATCTGATCCAATGAATTTCGTAGCAGGTAACCCAGCGTTTTCCTGCAAGCAGAAAAGCAGAATGTTTCCTGAGGGGAAAATGACTTTTGCCCACCCCATTAGCACAAATCAGCAAAAGTGGACGCGACAAGAGGTTTTGACTTGTTTAGTTTTAGGATTTTCAATTATTTCAAATCACTATTTTTAAAGATATTTTTTGTAGTTTTAGATTTATTTTTTACAATAAAAATGTATTTTTATGCATTTATTTGAAATAATATTAGGCAACCTCACTTCCGGTAAACGATATGCGATATGTAGCGTCCCACGTGAAACCTTGGAAGCTCACGTGACACACCTCATGCGCCTTCGAACTGGGGCTTGGTTTACCTTATATTCAAAATGGCGCCTCCCGTGAGAGAAGTAGAAAGCGCGTTTGATTCAGCGTAGAAAATGAACAGAACGAGATAAAATAAAAATAGTATCGTGGAATATCGTCGAATAGGGGGGCTTCATTGAACTAACGGTGAGTTATCTTTTGAAAATCGGTATCGCTTCCCCATTTAAAGCTCTATATGAGTAAAATTGGGCCTTTAAATTCTTTGAATTTGGAAATTTCTTCAAAAAAGCCCGCAAACTTGCCAGTGGGCCTAATCTGAGATAGCAATCCGCGCATGCAGTCACCAAAAGATGGGCTAAATTATGCTTAGTTGCCTTAGTGATAAATTTTCGCTTGTCTGAAAGCGTTCACTTTCTTCACGTTCACTGTGAACACGTTGACCTATTTAAAGGTTCGCAACACTGACAAGGGAGATTTTTGTATCCGTTGGAAGTGCGAATCCACGGAATGAAGTGATATGTGGCTTTAATTAGAAGTAACGTTTGTCGGTGCATGCCATGATACCAACTCATATTCAAAGCCATGTAGCGCCTCCACCCACCCACTCTTGAATTGAGACATATCTGAAGCTTACATGTGTAATGTGTATAGCCGTGGGCCAATTAGTTTCATTTTAATTAAAAACTGAGCCGAAATTGACGAGTCAACCATTAATCCGGAAAACGCAATGAATATGCCAGCTCGGTGAACTCGTTGCCACTCATATTTCGTTGATTCCCAGATTTACTCCATTTCTAAAGACTCTCCATAACGCCCATTGGACATTCTTGGTTTGTTTTATTTTTATATATTTTTTGCGGAAACGTTCACTTTTTTATGGGATTTTTTAATATTTTTCAGTAACCATTTCATCCGCAAGTGTCTCAAGGGTGTTTGTTTGACAATCTGTCTTTCTTAAAGGGAAACCTCACTTTGGTTTGTTTTTTATTTCAGTTTTATTATTTGATTTGATTTTTTTCAAATAATTATCAATTTATTCGAATGAAATCGGACCATATTACAAGGTGAGTTTTCAATATCTAAATTTTCCAAATAAAATTGAGTTCCCCTATAGAAGAAATGTCACCGGCAGTAGCTCTTTGTTAATTGGTTGAGTGAGTGCTCACTGTGTGGCGCTGCTGTTGTCGTGATCATTTCGATATATCGATTTGTACGGTTTAATGAAAACTTGAATTGATTTTCTGTGAAACGACAGCCAATTACGAAATGGCTTACGGCAAATTAAATGAAACTGCAATAAATCCGTAATAATTCGCGTCATTGCATGTGCCTCGACATCTAGCTGTAGGCCTACAAGTGTGCATGTATGCTGTCTGCGTAGTTTACCGCAATTCTTAGTTGTAAAAAATAATAGTTAAATATTAACGATCTGCAGACTTGATGTTTATGTCGCCCCCCCCCCTCCCCGATTGATATTTTGAAAACGTTTTCATCTTGAAGATGAATGAAGAAGTCTTTCTTTGCGGATGTAGTTTGTAGCTATTTCGGTGTTTTTCATGGTTTGAAATTCTCCACCGTGTCTTGACCAAAAAGCCGTATAGCCTACAGACGGATCACGTGACTGATAGACTTTTGGTGAATTCAGTAGCCTATTATAAAGGGTCCTTTTGATTGGAGCTGAGGCTAATACAACATTGTGGTCTCCAACATTTCCATCTGCTCATTTCTCAAAATACATATTTCTATTTCGATTTAAAACGACAATTGCCTATACACATGTAATATTTTAGGCTTCACATTATCGCCACTAGGTGCGCTGCGGCGCTCAATGTTAAATTGCCACCCGGTCGACTGTTCAGTCTTCATGGCGGTTGCTAAATGTTGATTCAATGTTAATTCAATGGCAAGGTCGACTGTTAATGGCGGCGGTGACGGTGGTCACGTGACCACCCTACCGGATGCGGTATTTCAGTTACGTGGTGTATAGCCTGTATAAGTACTCAACTTGCGTTTTTCAGAAATCAGCTGGATTATCTAGATTTTTCGTAGACTGGTTTTTTTTCTCGAAAATCCCGCGTTTTTTCTCTTCCGTTTACATTTGGCCTTACCCTTTGACTCACGTGAACCGTAATGACTCATTACGTATGTTTGAACAAATTCGTTTCAACACATATAGAAAAAAATGATTGAAATTGAAAGCTGCCCCTTACATGTGACCCTTCAATATAAAGTTCAGCTTATATGAACGTAAGAGCTGAGACATTATTAGTGAAGGAAAAGAAGAAGAAAAAGAAACTTTGAAGTTGATTGTCGTCTCCACATAATCATCATCATCCTCATCCATTTTCTGTCTCAAAAACCACCATGAAATTCTACACTTCATTGATCAACTTGTTGCCAGATTGTGTATTTGTCAATCATCTTCTAATTTCACGCTTACTGCTGCGCGAATCGGGCGCATGAACTCGAAGCGAAAAACTCGCAATTTTGCCTTACCGGGGTCCACATTCATGATGCATCGATAACGTGAACTGATACCTAGTTTATGTTACTCCGTAGCATGCGTTACGTTGCAAGTTTGGAACGCATGCACTCATGCAAAGCTGTGCAAGTTCATCCAAAATAAGAAAGCAACTAGCAAGAAAAAACAACCAAGAACAGTGCCGCCATCTATTATTGACTATGTACAACATCTGACGTTTCATGGTCATGGCCTCCTCTAATTGCCTAGAAGCATTGCATGACGTCATACAACACAAATTTCTTGAAGATTTTCCAACGCAGTCGCAATCGCTTGCAAACAAAAAATGGCTGCCTTTTGACGCACGGTGTGCCGTCAAAACATGGTTGTAACGCATGCAACGGAGTTACATAAACTCAGCATAACGAACGAATTCGTGGCGAATTATGACGTCAAAAGTGATTTTCTACGATTTGATTGGTGCAAAGTGTCACGAACGCAGTCCAAATAGGTCACGTGACACCGGGTCGGTTTCCAACGGTGACAAATTCGCGTGAAATTCGCTCAATGTGAAACTTGCGTTAGTTCTAATATACAGACTAATATATCAGACAGCCACTTACATCTGTACAGCGTTAGGTTTATCTACGAATATTTTCAGTCGTCAACAATGACTTTTTTTTGCATTTTTTTTTTTTGCATTTTTCATAACTTTGTAACAAACAAATAAACAAGCTTGAGTTCGCGAACCAGGAGTTCTTTGCAAGACACGACGTAAACCTACATGTGTAAGCTTATATAAGCCTACATGCTAAATTGCTAATGGATTAAGCCTACATTTAAGTAGGTCTTCGTTTAAGTAAGTACATGTAGGATTGTAGGTCCGTATTTCGTTTCCGTAAATTTAATGTTCTTTGTGGGCCCATAAACTGGCCCCATTGGAAAAGGAAGAAAAATAAAATGGAACAAATCGTTTCATAGAATTTCGTCGGCGCACAAGATGGAATATTCCGCAGAGTTAAAGTAGCCAGAACTTCAATTATTAAAGAGGATATAATTCAACCGATTAGTCCTTGCTTCGCTCGGAACAATTAATGTAAATCTGGATTTAATGGATGCAGATCTGAATCAATGAAATCCATTTAATCACTTTCATTGTACCTTTACTCTTATTTTCAGGTCGGAATCATTAATGCAAATCTCAAAACATATGTGTCTCGATTCAAAACAGCTTTAGCAACATCCGGTTATGAAGGGCGATCACCATCAAAATTAGTTAACATCATCTCCAGTTGATCTGCATGCGTCACCTTTCTATCGTGCTTCGCACTCACGATTTGTCACTATAATCTCTCTTCATAGCCGGAAGTAATAACTAAAGCTGTCTTCACTCGAGACAGGTCTGAGAACTGCATCACTGATTCCGTCAAAAAATGTTTGACTTTTGTCGCGCTGCTTTTTGCCCCCGCAAAACGGAACCCTGTTTCTTGGCTCTTTCTGAGCCGTTTTGAAAATATTTGTCTTCATTTTCATCTGCGTGCTTACTAGTTATTATCAGTCTTATACAATATACAATTATACATGTATACATATACGTGCTTAAACTGCTCATATATCATAGATCCTCAAATTGATAAATGCTTTCAAGATATACATTGTACTCTATTTATAATGAACATATGTACAACATGTAGCTGTTAATTGGCTGTCATTGTTTCTTATTTCGGTAACCATTAAATAATGACGCAATAGGGACGCCAACGAATTCCCTCTAGGTTTTATTTTGCGCCGAAATTTCCTTATTTACTTGGATAGTGTGTTTGCATTGCCTTGAAAGCTGTTGACGTAGGCCTACACAAGGATAGGCTTACCTTAGCTAACCGTGTAAACACTATAAACACTGTGGCATTTGCGTTGTTTGAGTTTTCATGTTGTGATGGAAATGTAATCGTTTGATTCGGGTGATTGCAAATTGGAAATGCATACAGCCTCCAAATTGCGAAATTACATCTGTATTCGCTTGTAGTTCGCATTCGAATGCGAAATGCGACTAAAGCAATGTGAACCAGGCTCAAAAGGCCGATTAATGATTATGGTAAAATTCCGGGGCCAACAGGTCTCAGGGACCCAATTACATGCATCACGATGATGTCCAAACATCGATGTTTTCAAAACATCTTGTATTTGGTCATCCCTCCCTATCTCTATGCAGCACACCGTGTATTATTTTAGGCGTCGCCACTAGGAGCGCTGCGGTGCTCAATGTTAAATCGCAACCCTGTTTACTTTTCATGACGATGCTCAATGTTGACTCAATGGCAAAATTTCGTTTTAATGGCGGATAGCGGACGACGCTCATTTCCGGTTAGCTTGGTGTATATGAAGGTCCGCTCCTTTATCTCAAATAAATGCTCAAAATGTACGTTTAAAATGCTGACAAAAAGCCTTTCTTCATTCCTTCCTTCCTTCCTTACTTACTTACTTACTTACTTCCACTAAAAAAAGTCAAACTTCTTGGCGCTTCCCCTTTAAATGAGGAAACGCCCATAGTATTATTTATCTTGAAAAAAAGTTTATATAACTTTGGCCCTATTTGTAGTGCCGATGCTGTGACGTCACTATTGTTTGGCACTGTGACGCCTTGTAAACAAGCGGATTGTCGAAGCGTTTCCAATCTTATGAAAGTTATTTGATTATACGTGTATAGGCTTAGAAAAACTGTCGACAAGCTGAAACTGATTATTACTTCTTGTAATCAGGTAGGCCTACCGGCCGCACACGCACTGTTGAGTGCTCGTGATTAATTTCTAGTTTGTTGGTGACTTGCTGACTTTTAGTTAGGCCTATTCTTGATTATTATTAATGTGAATGGAATGAATGAAGGAAACTGCCGAAGCGCAAGATGGCGGTCAAAATTGTAACTTGAAGGGGTTCAGTTCGAGATCACTTGACCGTCTGCGGCGTATTTTCAGTGTGTGCGAGCTGAAAGGTTTAATCTATGAAAGGCATAAGACTGGCGTGCACAGTGGATACAGGGTGTCCGAAAATATTGGAATCAGTTTTTATTTTGTAACTTTTTCTTCGAATTAGGCTTACTGGTATGATAAATCGTTTAGTTTTTAATGGACTGCTAAGAATCAGTTTAATAATTTCAATAAGTCCAGTGTCATTTTTTTATTCTTCATTAATTTTGTGCTAGGCTATAAACAAGTTTATTTGAATAATAGTTTCCAAATTGCTTGATTCGTTCTGGAGTAACAATCATCCAAGCACGCCAGGGTTCCGCTGATTTTTACGCCTAGGCCTAGCTTGTGAGCGATGTTCTTATAGGATGCTAATTGGGGCTTTGTCATGTTGGTCCCCTAATGCTACCGGTAATAAAAAAATAA
>JAQIYI010001603.1:0-11438 GCA_034700265.1 Polyzonium germanicum
GCCTAATTAGAAGGGGTATTTTTGGCCGAACATAAGACGCGGAATTTGTGACAACACAGAGTTGCAAAATAAATCTGAGAGCAGCCCCTCAACAAAAAAGTCCTACAATCCTAAAAATAGGCCTAACCGATCTCGGCAGCAGCAGCAGCACTGTCAGCTTATATTTAGCAGAACCCGCACAAGTAAAAGTAGGCCGTATTTGCTGTCGAGTGAGTCTGTAGATGAAGTGGGCGCAACTCTAAACCTGTAGGCCTACTGGTGTACATCTATCTTTAGGCCTACTGGTGTACATCTATCTTTAGGCCTACTGGTGTACATCTATCTTTAGGCCTACGCGTGTTGCACGTATTCTTGGCTCCTTAAAATGAACAGCGCACAGCTGTTCTCCGTCCATCACTCTGCATGGTGCTCCGCTGGCCCTGTTGTTGGAATTCTCCGGTCCAGACCGGGCCCCTCCTTCGCACACACGCACAACGTAAAGTCTACAGTTGCGCTGCAGTGGCAGCGTACATGCACAGTAGCCGCCCACGATGTCCCAGACATGTCTCGAGAGACCTGGCCGACTCGCATGCACTGAACAGCTGACAAGCCCATCCAAACCACATGCCCCTGCTTAGGCTGACACTGAGATCAACAGCATCAGTCGCACCAGCTTGGCTAACTGGAACCGGCCAGCCCCATAAACGCGTGGTCAAAAACACTTTGCCCTCGATCTCGCTTCGCTCGCTCGGACAACAAATACAATTATTGCAGGTTTTTTCTCCTCCTCCCCCTCCTTTTGGTTTTCCATAAAAGTCTGAAATATCAACAGCACTCAGCGTTAAGCTCATATAATTGGCAGCCCGCTTTTGCCGGGCAAAACGGAACTGTTGGTCGGCACCCAAAGCTAGTTGAAATGGACTCGACTCGAGCAAGTGCTCTGCGAACTCAAGACCCGGCGTGCCAGCGTGCTCATTCGACATCCGGATAGAGCTGAACGCGGAGCACCACCACCACCGACGGCAGTGCGAGCCTTTAGCATGTTGCCTATTTACAAACCACAGTGGTTAATAGCATCACCATGATGATGATGATGATGACGACCATGACTGGAGTGAGCAACAAAGAAAAGAAAAGACAAATTACTGCGCGCCAAGTCGAAGAAGAAGAAGACGAAGCGAGCGCGGTTCCCTAATTGCGACTAATTATTCATCTTAAGCAACTGTCATCGCACTCAGACCGGCACTTGGTCCCCCACTCCAGTATCTGTCCGCAAAAAAACCAACACCGTGCGCAAGTGTGTGTCAGCAAACTAATACATGTGTAATGTGATACGTTTATCGTGTTCATGTTAGTTTTATTATTATTGATAAGATCGTCGTCGTCAACTCCATCTTCCGTCGCACGACCAAGGACAGAGGCAAACAGATCTTGAGAGAGTTTTATCTCCGCCCATCTTAAGTGCACGGATGCATTAGAAATCCACTTAGAAAAGTAACTTGTCATCCGGCGATAGCGATCATTATTCAAAAAGTTAGCGCTACGTTGTCTCCAATAAACGTAGAAACTTTAAGAGACAAAAGTCAAATAAATCTTATAAGTTTTTGTTATTTTCATCTTGATGAGTGTTTTTATTTTTTGAAAAAAAAAAAAAAATGCAAAATTGCACCAACTTAAAGTGCGCAACAACGGGTGAATTGTGACGTCATCATCATCATCGTTAATCGTGACGTAGGCCGGAAATTTTATTGTTTTTTTTTGAAAGAAAACTTAAGGTACAAATCAAAAGAAAAAACAAAGCTGGATGATTTCTTCTCCGCAAGACATCACCGAAATGTGGTGAGTAGCTAATCAAGACTATAGGCTTATTTGACTAGCAATAAATATGACGTCATAAGTACGGTGCAGAGTTAAATAAGGCCCGAGCGAGCGAAGCGATAAAAATTCATTACGCTTAATTGATCGGGCTAATAATTGGGCGTAAAATACTACGCCTCTGTAATATTGCGTGTGACTGAGGAGGCGGACAGGGGTCAAGGGTAAAGTTCTGGTCAAATATTTGAAGAACAAATGTAAACGTTTGTCTACTTGTATCGCTTCAAACAATATATGAACAAAAAAGGCCTAGCCAATGTAAGAGGCCCGAATGTGAATCTCATTTATACTCTGTCTAGCGTAAGTGCATTTAGAAGGATTAAATTTAAAGTAGGCCAGCTACGCCTTGCATCTAGAGTACGTATGCAAAAAAGGATAGAAAAAAAATCTAATTGTGATTAATGGATAAACCTTACGTCTTACTCGAGAAAAGCAGACCAAAAGCGCAAGAAAACAAGAAGAAAAAAATATGCAAGCAGTAAACCGTGTCAAACTATTTAAAACGTAAGACGAGCAGAAAAATTGGCCTAATCAGCTTAATGATTAATGTGAACAAGTTTATCTCTCAAAAATACACGTAAGATTTTTTTATTATTTTCTCTCAAAGTCGGCCTAATCAGCTAAATGTAATGAGGAAGTGCGTCCCTTGTATGTCTATTACAAAATAAGACGAAACCCATACAACAAAAGTTGATGTGCATCAACTGATCTTCATCAAATGACAGTTATTTGTCATAAGGCCTATTTAGCTTTCAATAGAAGGCCAAAATCGAAAAGAAAACCAATTGAAAATAAAAAAAATCCAAAGAGTAAAATTTAAAATAAAAAAATCCAAAGAGAAAAATTTAAATGAAAAAAAAATCCCAGGAGAAAAATAAAAAATAAATAAATAAAATTCCGCAAATATTTCCGGAAAAATCTCTTGATATTGCTCTTAATGGAAATATTGATTAAACAGGTTGATTTTATTGTCCTGGGAAGTCAATAATAAAACAATTAACCAATTTTATTCGCATTTAAAAATTGCAGGAAATTTTACGACCACACAGGCCTGGTAGGCCCTAATTGATGTGAATCAATTGATGCGGATCAACTAAGTTTGTTGGGAAATTTCTCGCAAACTCTTAGACAATATGGAGGAGGAGAAGTTTGCATCCAAATTCATTATGCAAAACAAGGGTAATTGGAATGTGTGGTAATTTGGAGGGTGGGGAAAGAAAGAAAAAGGCCAAATGGCCATCAGCTTTCTGTAGGCCTAACTGCGTGGAATAGAAAAGGCTTAAGCAAGCTGCCTCTACGCATGCATGCTAATAGGCCTTGATGCAAAACCGCCTCAAAATAGTCCCAGTTAAAACGGCAGTCTTGTTAAAATGCCATCATCGTCATATCTCCTAAGAAGTTAAGACGACGCCCGCCCTTGATGCTGTTGTTGTTTTGAGCCAAAGTAGGCTGCAAGTGGGCCTAAGTCCTTGCATATCTTTAAATCCTACTTTGAATGGAAATCGTGGCAAATGTCTCGTGTGCGAAAGCACGGCAAGACTGATTTCTGTAACTTGTCGGCTCAAGAGAAGCCACCGAATGAGCGTGAGATTTTCCTGCGGCAAGTTCAGTTAAGTTAGTTAAGTTGAGCTTACGGGGGGGGGGGATGCATGCAAAGTGAGGCTTAAGAATTCTAAGAGAGGCCTGACAGAAGGCTAATGCGTTTTGACGCTTAATTTGCAAGCTGAAATAGACGAACCCTGAGAAATCCTTCTTGTTTCGCTCAGTTTTATTTTCTCTCTTGAAAATCTCTTTAGGCCTACAGTGTACATCCTGTTTCCAATTAGACATTTTTTTCATTTGCTTCAATCTAGTTAAAACTTTATTTCTTTTATTTTCAATTTGATTTAATTTTAAACGAAAAGCCTACGAGCGTAACGTTCGTGGATGAAGCTAATTAAACTTGAAGAGCTAATTAATTCGAGAAATTAACTTGGAGCTTTGGAGTTAATTTTAAAGAAGATTTTTCTAAAAAAATAAAAAAAACCAGTTGACATGAACGAATCGGCAGCTAATTCAAGCAGACGAAAGAAATGAAAAGAATGTTTACTCGGAACTCTGCGGGAGTTGATCCCATGCCCCATCCTCACTGCTTGTTGTGGACCTGTTTTGGTTTCCATAAATCTAATAATAAAAAATAAAATGAAATTAAAGCCTGCTGGCGCTCACATGAGGCGAGCTCGGATGCGAATTCAATTTCAAGTAATGACAAAATTCGTGTCGTGTGAAACCATCTTGATATGTAGGCCAATGGCTTCAAATAATCGCACGAATAGCTAAAGATTAACCTAAAAATCCTCAAAACAATTGCGAAAAATGATCGCATCTGATGTTTGGATTCGCTTGCTATGCAATTTGTGCATCGTGCGATAAAAATGTGCGACAGTGCGAATCCAACCCAAGCGAGTTTACTCGGACCCAATTAAAACTGTGATTTTTTTAATAAATTATGGTGCGGGAATTGAATAAAAAAGTTGAACGCGATTAGTTGGCCAATGTCTTAATTAATTAGGCGAGATTAACGGCCTCATCACGTGATCGCACACAGTTTTTTCTCTTATTTTCTTTTAACTGTTGTGCGAACGCGAGTTATTCAGTAAACACACACACACACATTAAATTGAAGCCTCAATTTAGGCTCAATTTAATTAATTTAAATGCGTGACTCGTTGAATAGTCTAGGCAGAGATGGGGTGGGAAGACATTTTCATCCCAACTACTCTAGTAGTTTTTCTACCCACGCTCCTAATTCATTTTTTGTTTAAGCCCAGGGCTAATTAAGGCCAATAAAAAAGTTTCATTTAGGCCATGCATCACGAATGCATAATAAACGTTGATGTACTGTAGCTTAATTTTTGCTTCAAAGTCTAATTTGAAATAATATAAAATAGTTTCATTTACATCATCATGATTTATGAATATATAATATAATAATCATAGGCCTAACGATAATCATAATTGTAACGTGGAAACGCAGACAAAGCTCAACGGTTGGGCCTACAATGGAAACCTTGAACGTGGACTTGAGGCATTCTTGACTCCACAGGATTACATTGGAGAAAGACAGCAGCCGTCTCAAGTCGATTAAAGTGGAAAAACAGCAAGCAGGCTGTGTCAAGTCGCGTTCAAACTATAACCAACCTTAGGGGGAGAATGAAAAAAAAATGTCTGAATCAACAAGTTGAAAGTGGCACTAATGGCCTGTAAATGTGATGCACATATTTTTTATTTTTATTTTTTGACGATAAAATATGCCTTATGCTTATAAGCCTAGAAAATGAATTTTTTTTCTTTCTCTCTTATTTCTCCAATGTAAATCATGCGTTAGCTGAAACCAACAAACATGTAGGCCTAGCCAGCCAATCAGACTATTAAGCAGCCAGCAAATCAATGGTAGGCCCACGTCATAGGCCTACATGCGCATACGCCTACGCAGTACGCGCACACAAACGAGTCCTTTGTGTATAAAATGTCAGAATTATCTACATTTGCAAAAGGCGGGGGAGTTCGCACAATATCAAACAAGCCAAGAAGTAAATAAACGAGAATTAATGTAGCCTGTCTATGTGTGTATCGTCGAAGGCTCAAATATTGGAAATCGAAATTCGCGGCCCATGTATTGATGACAAACGTCTAGGCCTAATAATAATAGTAATAACAGGCCTAATAATTTGCATTGATAGTCCTAGTTCAAAGTAATGGTCGCGTGACACGGGCCGTTTTAGTCGAGCTTAATTTCTATCTTTTGTTTTTATTTTATTTTATTTTATTCCATTTTTCCCCTCTTTGGCCGATACGAGCTCATTTTTCAATAAAGAAGAAAAGCGAAATTGGGGCCTAATAAGTGAAAAACGCCTCCCGCCCTCCCATATTGCCCCCTTGCAAGCCCTGGCTGCCAGCTATTCCAGCAAATAGGCCTGAAACTACGAAACAATGCACTTTATTGCGTTTCCGCATGCTACCTGCCAATTAACGTTTTCGCATTCACAGTGCTATGGGCTGATGCAGCCAAACTTCGCAAACAACAACAGCAAGAATAACAAGAAGGACGCACGACGATCAGAAAGGCCTAAAGCAGTGTCGATGGCGGTCCACCCACACACACACAAGCGCCTTTTAATATAGTCATCTGTATGATCGAAACCATATATAATGTAATTGAATGGAGGGCAGCCAAGCTAGGCGTGAAGTTGTGCTCAGTTGCACCGGTTGCTCCCTCGGGGGGTGACGTGAGGGGAGGCGAGGGGAAGCGAAGGGGTTAGGGGCAGAACGAACCTCTGTAATTAAATATCGGGGCACGCGATTGTGATGGCGCTTGATGATAATAAGAGTTATTAAGTAGCCCTGGCTAAACATTGGAGCTACGGGGCTCGACGGCATGGCCAGCCCAGTGCGACAGACAGAAGCGCATAATCCAATAGTCCATTCATATGCCGGGTGAACCAAAGGTCATTTGAAGATAATTTATAGTATAGAAAGTAGAAAACCAATTATCTTGAACTGAATTTAGGCCTTTTGTCAGCGCATTTGAAACTCACTCGATCTTGAGTATTTTGTTTCCAAGCAAACGAAGCGAGCGTTTGCAGAACACTGAAAAAGTGAATTACAAAGTTGCAAAAACGATAAAAAAATAAGTATACCTACTCGTATTAATCAATCGGTAAAATCAATCAAAATAATACTACAGGTTTGTTATTTTGTTTTCAATGCCAACAGTGATTGCCTACTTTTATCGCCCTTAACTCTTAGTTGGTACCCCCCAAGCGATGGAAAGGAAGACTTGAGGCTGTGATCCTATCGAGTTAGTCCTAGTCTCAAGTTTTCCTTATAAACCGTAGGAATGCTGGTATCTCCATCTTTTTACCAAACTTAAGCTGAGCGTAGTTTAGCTCATCTCAAGTTTCATTCAAGTCGCGCTTTAGTTTCTCTGTCTGTGCTCGAGTCTGGGGTGCCGGACTTGGCAAACTATTTGGTCGCTTTATAAGCCTTAGCGAACAAAATCCGTGACTTGAGACTAGAACTTACCTTAGTTTGTTTCAAGTAGTGCTCAAGTGTTCGTTATGACCGTTAGGGATACCAACGTTAAGTGGATTAACAATTAATTAATGTAATTAATGAGCCCGATGAAAGTAGGCAATCACTGATGGCATTAAAAAGTAAAAATTGATCCCATTAAATTTTTTAACGGATTAGTACTTACTTCTGAACGCTCTAGGAGTCCAATAACAACACAAAAAAAAATGCAAAAATGCAAGGTTTGAAGGAAAATTAGTTCGCTATTCAGAAGTAGGCTCAGGCCTATCACAACAATTGTGACTTTGCGCACTATTGAGCATAATATCCGATTTGAAAATTAAAAAAAAAGTAGGCTTAGGCCTAATTTTTTTTCTTCTTTTCTTGAACACGAAAGAAAACGGAAATACATTTTTATATAAGAAATAAAAAATACATATACCTAATATTAATAAGGATAATCTGGCGGCCCTCTCAAAAGATAAGATAGAAAAAAATATATAAACCTGAAAAAAAGACAGGCCTAGAAAAAAAATATAAAACAGGAAAAAAAAACTGATTAAGCCTACATGTATAAGGTGCATGAAAGGGTAAGGTGGGAAAGGACGGAGGCCGAAGCAGTAATCTTCTTATCTTGGCTTACAGCTTCTCATGACTGATATATTCTCAAAGAAATGCCTACCTTGTACCACCTCCTATAGTCCTACATGTGTGTAGGCCTATACTTTATATAGAGGTCTATAAACCTTTCAATCATTATGCGTCGGATCGTTTTTTTTTCTTCCATTTTTTTTTCTTTCCAAAACTAGACCTACATGAATAACTACAGAAAGAGAAAAACTTTTTCTATTACTTAAATCTCTCTTTCACTAGTCTGAAAGATAAATCTTACCTAGATGACAAAATCTTAGATCTCTCGCCCATTTCCACCCCATACCCAACTGAAATGAGACGAACATTTTAAAATAATGAGAAATATGCCGATTGCAGGTGAAACTGGGCCTACTCAAAGCGACAGTTTTTTTAAGTTTTTTTAACAAAGAAAGTTTTTTAAGCAAAGAAAGTTTTATTTTAACAAAGAAAGTTTTGTTTTAACAAAAAGTTTTGTTTTAACAAGGAAAGTTTAGTTTAAACAAAGAAAGTATTTTTTAAGAAAGAAAGTTTAATTTAGTGCAGACTTACATGTAGGTAAAATTGTGTAAAAAAAACATCGTTGCTCGCTTCGCTTGCTCGGCCAAAAAAACTAAAGCTCTAAAATTAACCACAATTAATTACGAATTAAATACTCGCTAGCTCGGCTGAACGGCCAGTTTTTGTCTTGAAACTCGGCGTTTTGCTTCCCCTTTAAAATTTCTATTTTATTTTTAAGTTAAGACTGTGAACAATCTTGCAAATTGAGCCAAATTCAAAGCAACTAGGCCTAAAATCCTTTTCTTTTTCTTAAATAAGAAACGAATTATGGGCCCGCATTTAGGCCTATTGGCATTTTATTTTTCTTTTCTTTAGGCCTATATAGATGCTGGCCTACATATATCGTTATTAACTATTATATTGCAGTGCGCGCCGCCAACATCAGTATGCCGTGGGCTTACAACAAACGCTATTCATGTGAATAGGTTAGCACAATAGAATAGGCCTGCGCTAGCTGCACCGTAGGCCTCGCACAATGGACAATAGGTTAACGGAAATTGAATGGCACATGAAATGAAAGGAGGAGACGACGAGCGTGGACATATTGATTATTGAGATCTAGATGTGAATCTGGGTGGAGGCGGAAGGAGGCGTGGCCGCGGGCGCAGGCCGACGTCATCAGCACGTCTTGAAACAATGATATAGGACTAACAGCCAATGGAAAACAAAAGCGTTTAGCGTTCTCATACACGTAGCCTGGAACAATCGGGAACAAGTCAGGCCAACTGGCCTGCGCAGACAAGTAGGCGACGTAATTATGACGTCAATCAGATCACGCACAAGATTTCTAAAGAAGCTGCCAGGCTAGACTAGTTCCTGTTTTAGGCTTTAAATTGTGGATGGCGTTGGATGGGCTGTCTCGACTTGAAAAAATCCCAAGACAAGCTGAGAATACGTATTTTTTTCCCATTCAGAGAGAATGGAGCTGTCTTGGGATTTTCTCAAGTCGAGACAGCCCTAAAAGTCATTGTGATTCCAGCCCTAAGCGGATTGGATTCGCAAAGCAGCGATTTTGCGATCGGCAAGATCTGCGATTTCTATCATGGGCGCATGCATGAGAAGAAAATCGCAAGTCGCGCTCGCTAAATTCGCCGATCTAAGCGCGCGTGACTAAAAATCCAGCTAGGCCTTGTAATTAAATTACATTTCAATTACTCGGCAGTGTTGCTCGATGGCGGCGGTGTCAAGAGAAGAAACTTTTATGCAAATTGAACGAGACCTTTGTACGATGTAGGCTAAGCGCGCAAATAATAATAAAGGTAAGTGTTAATGGCCGCTCAAGCTTTTCCTCTCCAACTAGATGGAGTGGCAGAGCTCTAGGCCTTCATCACTTAGAGCACTTTGCACACACACACACACACACACACGGACAACAATTGAAAGTTAATAAATTGAATTTTAAAAGCTTCGCTCGCTGTTGATGGAAAGTGAACAAAGATAAAAAATAAAACCGCCATTTTGTCCTCTTTAAGAGAAACGCGTTGATGAAACGCTCGTTTGTTTAGAGCAGCGCGTCTCAAATGGCCAAAACCAGCAATCGTGAGTCATGACGCTGCTGAGAAATGACGTCACACTGCCGATCAGAAGAATCGGTGCGAAATTGACGTGCGTCAATTATGATAAGACGCCATTGGCGGAGTTTTGCACTAAAAATATGAACCATAGGCGCCTCCCAACAGCGTTTAGCTGATTGGCGTCAATAAATTGATGATATAGGCCTAGTTGCGCCATCTCGTCGTAGGCCTACTTTAAAAGTGTTGCAAAAATTAGCATTTTTTTTTTCATCAGCGCAGCCGCCGCCGCCGCTTTACACTTGAGTGTCACTTATCATCAGAAGTGAAAGCAAAGCGCCGACCAGATAGGCCTATCTCGGTGCTTATTTATTTCTCTCCCAAAACCCATCCGTGTGTGTGTGCCTAGGCCTAATACTCTTATATAAACTGTATACCTACAGTAGATGAAATTTCACATCAAACTCAAGGGAATAAACATAAAATTAGCAACTAGGTTTGGAAATTTTGTAATCCGAGTAGGCCCTACACGTTGGTCTACAATTGAAACCTCGATAAGTCGAACGCCTGCCTGCCTGCGTGCTTGCGAAGTTTTCTCTTAAAGGTGATTAGTATACGAGGGTGCATTAAATTTTAGCATTTAAAAATATAACCATTAAGGCTGGAATCACTAATGAGTTTTAGAGCTGTCTGGACTCGAAAAAAATCCCCAAGACCGGCTCTGAAAATACGTCATTTTTCTCATTCAGAGGGACTGGAGAAATGAGCTCATCAGAGCCTGTCATGGACTTTTTTTCGAGTCGAGACAGCTTTAAGTCATCACATCAGTGATCCCCGCCTAAATTACTACCTTCGTATATACGTTAAGCCATATGCCAAAATCACGATGGTGTCACAAACATCAGAATATGATTGGCCGCGGCCAACGATGAGTCCAGTCCGCACACACAACAACAGCCCGGCCATAGGGACATCCATGGTAGCTATAGAACCAAGGCCCAGAGCCACGCCAGATCGAAGATATGACAGAATTTTAAGTAGAATTGCAATTCAGTGTGCAAACTGAAATGAGTATTTCTATAAAAATAAGAGGCGAAAAAAAGAAAAAAAACCCGGGGCTCTGAAATGAAGATCTTTCCTAATAAATACAGAGTGCAGCCTGGCTATTTCGAACGTTCGAATAGGCCGCGTCAAAGTCGAAACAAAAAAATCGATTTCTGACAGGGCCCATCTGTCGTGGAGCTGGCTGGCTGACTGACTATGAGGGCATCGTTTTCATCGTTCGCCATCAAAGTTATGTGAATTTAAGAGCAAAACACAAGAATGGCGGCAGCCTTGCTTGTCAGCCGATGGCCCAGATTATTAC
This sequence comes from Polyzonium germanicum, assembly GCA_034700265.1. Lineage (NCBI taxonomy): Eukaryota > Metazoa > Arthropoda > Diplopoda > Polyzoniida > Polyzoniidae > Polyzonium > Polyzonium germanicum. The sequence goes on from JAQIYI010001603.1 coordinate 10,975, forward strand.
GTTATTAAGGGGGGTCCGCCGCCGCCGACGCATCATCATCATGGAAGCCAAGGCATTTCTCTCTTTTTCTTTGGACGTTCGACATACGCAAGGTTGACTGTCTTGCAGTGGGGTGCTTGTGCCAGGCCGAAAATGCACCTCGGCGTAAAAGCCCAAAGCAATCCCCCAAGACATCCCCGACACATCATAAAGTTAATGGGAAAGTATTCCTCAATGGATGATGATGTCCTTCCAAAGCAGTCAGCCATTGAGAGTAACAGGTTTTTTCTTCTTCTTCTTTCCTAGCGCGGCCTGGCAAAGCCAACATTGGTCTTGATAGCAATCAAAACTCAATACGAGTAGCGCGCCGGAGATCATGTGTGCGGTTTTGTAAAGAAGAGAGCAGCCAAGCCATAGGCCTATCTCAATGGACAGATGAATAATAAAAATATAGGCCCCCATCGGCCTATTTTTTTCTTCAGTTT